>VRLP01006335.1:0-29248 GCA_009660295.1 Lophius piscatorius
TTTCAATGAATCACATCAATCAATGAACCACAAGGATTCAAAACCACGTCCATCTTCACGTTCTGGTCATCGCACTGCCAGAATCTCGTAAAGATCCTGACTTAAATATCCAGCATGTAATTACATTTTTATTTGAGAAGCGCTTTTCATTTGTGAAAATAACCGTAATCCTGCGGATTGTGGGGGATTCATCTCCTCCAAACGCTGCTCATCCTATTTTCTGCTCATCAGCGCCGAGATGTATCTGCTGCACGGACAATTTACGAGTCCGTTTGGAGTCGGTTCTGATGTATAGAGATATAAGCGACCTGAATGTGGACGGCGTGAGACGCAGACGTGAACATTAATCCTCCTTCATGCAGAGAGACGTCGCTCCCTCCCACACACAGATCACGCGCTGATTCCGCTTTTCAAAACAGTCATTAAATAGTGAAAAATGCGCCGCCTCAGAGATCAGAGCTGTTTGCTTTAATCGCGATGGTCTTGACGTACGTTATTCTCTCATATTTATTTTAGGCGTCATTGTTAATTTATGCGACAAACACAAAAGCTGGGGCTTTCATTCTGGAACGTTCGCTGAGCTCTAGATATCGCCGCTTCAGTCTTCTACGTAACTGAAGAATAAATCTACGGCCTTCAGTCGGAGATCCAATTTGACGCCAGGCGCTCTGCCGACCCGCCATGTAAAAACAGGCACCGGAGAATTCAGACTGTTAAGGCTTTTCATTTTAACGTCTGAGACACAGCGCTGTGAAAAAGTACCGGACCCCCCCTTCCCGGGTTTTCCTCTCCACTTCCGTGTGTGTCTCCTGATAAAACTCTGTCGGATCTTCACACTGAATTCAACTAAGTCGAGGCGCAACTCAAAAGTTTGAGATTTTAATTACATTAAATAAGTCCAAAAGATGATTAAGTCCATAAATCACCACTGTGAAAAAGTATTCACACCCCGGAACTTCATTTGTGGATGTTCCACTTTTTGCAGCAACAACAGATGCAATCAAACGTCTGGGATAACTCAGTGTCTGATTTGGCTGAAGTGGAATTTTGGCCCGCTCGCCTTTTTTGCTATTTTTTCTGTTCAGGTCTCAGTGGAGTTCAGCCGCTCCAGAAGTCTAATTTTATTCCTTTTGAGCCATCAAGAGGTGGAATTCTTCACTGTTTTGTTTAATTCCCAGACTGATGACCTGACATTCTCCTTCCGAGCAGACCTTCACGTATCCCTAATTTTTGTAAAGTTGTTGTGGCCCATTAGTATCCAAAACATTCCCTCGTCATCTGGACCCACAGGTATCATGTTTGTACACTGTGTTGTTTTTTATGTGTACATTATGACCTGTGCCTTTGTGAAAGAGATCCTGGAAACTCCGTGGGTTATATTGTCCCGGTTAAATAAAATTAAATAAATGAAAGTTTTCTTAGGCTCTTTTTTAACTTTCTGAATTAGCCGGCGGCGTGTTTTTGGAGAAAGTTTGGAAGGTCAGCCACGTCATTAAAGGTTGACTGTTGTTCCTAATCTTCTCCATCTTCTTGATCTCGGAGGCTTAGAAGCGGCTTTGGAATCCTTAGCATAGTGTCCTACTGGTGAGACGTAGGAGCTCCTGCTTCTGAAAGTGGTCTAATAATGTGATGATGTGAAGGAACAGGGCTGGTGGGGATCAGGTCTGGATCTAGTCCAGCTGGAACCAGTTCCTTTTTCTTAGATTCAGGCTTTACTGTCAACACAAACCTTGGTTTCCTTTTAAAAACGTGTCTTATCTCTGTTTGGTTCTTTTGGTTCACATGCTAACATGATAAAACGAATAATTTGAATCGCCATCGCCTGGATGTGACGTCACCTTCTGAACCGGAACTTCTTTTGATTAATCTACCTGACAACAAACGTAACGGAATAACAGACGTAACTAAAGTAGTGCTGTTTTTAACCGCTGCTGAGTAAGAAATAAGAAACAAGACACTTTATTTTGTCATTGTAGTCAGAGATGAGATACGTATAGTATGATTACACATATTATTAAAGTGTCAGGAATAGGTATAACTATTATACGTATTATTGTTAAATCATACGTATTATTAAACTCAGATTGAAGTTACCTAGAGCGACTGTTCCACTTTACCGGGGAACAAAAGTGTCTGAATTGGTCAATCCTGATTGGTCAACATACATTTACACTTGTAGCTTTGTCGCCCCCTGCTGGCCTGGCAGACTCTCCACAGCTCGAGTGAGCGTTCTCTTGTGGATGGACGTACTTTTAAATCCCTCCTCGTGTTTGTGTGGACTTCTAAGTTTCTGACAGGCCCAGTTGGTTTTGGAGAATCTCAACGCCGATGACTGTCTGTCGTTACATTTGTGGTTTCCCAAAGTTTAGATAAATCTATTTCAGTATAGTCCATAACGTGTGTCACGTCTCTCATGTTTCACCACAGCTCAACTGGACTTGACTGATGCTGAATTATTTCCTGACTCCGTCCTGCCGTCCACACGGGTGGAAACCTCCTCGGCGGGATTACAAATGTGACCGCAGCAAACAGAATCTACGGATTTAGCCTTTTCAAATGTGCGGATGGATGAAGTTCGTCCTCTGCGCTCAAACGTCTCGTGTCACAGGAACCTGCTCCATCCAGCGGAGAGCAGCTTCTCCGTCCTGTCCAGTTTCCATGGTGATAACTCAGGGCTTTTCTTCCTGAGATGCTGTGCCTGTGTGTTATTTTAAATGCTGAGTCGTTATGTAGAAACCCCGCGGAGAATCCCCTGTGATATTAAACGGTTCAGCGTATCGACCACGTAGTTATCCGGCCCGATGACGACAACGATCCCCGACCAGGAACAACCTGCTTCGGCTGATCTCGGTTCTGTTTGAGGCCCGGAGGACGAGAGGGATAATAAGTGCCGGGGCGAGGATTTATCTGCGGCGAGGAGACGTGAATATTGCAGGAGGACGATTTACGAAGCGCTTCGGAACCCAGCATGATCTTTTCTTTCTTCACTCCGCCACACAAAGAAGCTGGTCCACTTTCAGTAGCCTCAAACTGTCCTGGGAGACGATGTTCCAGATTTAAAGAGCTTGTGTTCACAAAGTTCATCCCGTGTCCTTCAGCGGTGGGTCGCTGCGGTTCACCTCTTCACCTGAGGCTCTCCTCACCTGCTGTGAGGTCATGTGACGGAATGGAAGCAGTGAAACATGCTTCCTGCAGTCTGCTTCAGATCCTGCTTCTACCCAGGTACCAACATCCGTCCTGAATGATCGGACCATCTAAGGATGCGATCACATTCCAGGCCCCGGTGTCCGTCTTATCGTCGATCGGATCAGATCTTCATAGTTTACATTCATAATTACAGCAATCTGGATTTAACTCCAACAGGGATCATCCAGGGCAGGAGGCTGTTAAAACAAAGCTTTTTTTTTAAATCCGCAGAACGTTGGGTATATTATGGATATCATGGCATTCACTGATTATTATTTTGTCCTTTAAGAAAAATGAAAAATAATAATTTAAAAAAAAGAAGATAATAATGATAATTGTTATTAACAAATAACCTAATAATTCAAAGACCATTTCATGGATTATCTTCAAATGCCAAACATCCAAAGACTTTGGTGCGAGGAAGAACTGGACTGATTTTAGGAGAGCTCAGCTGCATATGTCCGCCACTATGTGGCGCTTCAGCTCCAAAAGTTTGAGTCCAGATTTGGTGTGTATGTATGAAGACGTAGAATAATATTCCATTGGTTAAGAAGTGGAATTGTTTAAGTGTTTTTAAGGTTCTGAGCAGAGATGCTGTTATTTCAGAACGGAGTCAATTAAAGGGATCAACAGCTGGTTAGGACGCCTCCAGAATGAATAATGGACGGACGGACACGTTAGGATTGATTCCTCCCTCTCCCTCAGAGAGTGTCTGGCACTGGAGCGACACCGTTGTTCTTGTTTGTTCGGAATTTACGAGACAAACTGTCGGCAACATTAAACACATCGTTCCCCCGAGTGAGACGAGACGGCCAGAGTTTAAATCAGCCTCCATGCCGAGACTTTTTTGTTGTGCTACGCTGTCAGCTCACGTTAGCCGACAAGGAAGCCATGAATCTGGGCTTTGCGGCAACAAGGGGAACTTTTTTCAGCCAGGATGTTGTCCTCTTCACAGGTGAGGAAGAAAAAAACGTCCCCTCTTCGTCCTCGTCTGTCCAACCAGCAGCTCTGCAGCCGTCAGTTTGACGGCGAGCTTTATTAAGGGGAATGAATCCTCGCCACCTTGGCTGCGTGACGTGTCGTTTCCTCGGGTGCTCCATCCACGCCGCGGACATCCTGACAGGAGCTCCCTGCAGGTCACCTTGGAGGAAAGTTTGGAATCCCAGAGGAAACATTTAGTAAGCCTGACATAACCGCCGCAGCGTGACTCAGTTTCACCGGCCGTCCGCTGGAATGTAGAGCAGGAAATGTCACGAGGGAGAGACTGAAGGCAGCAGCGGAGGAGAAGTCAGGGGCCTTGATGTCTCTGATGAAGATGATGATGAAGGATAAGGAGGCGAGGGCTCCGTCTCTGTCCCACAGTGAAAGATAAGCTCTTTTGCAGGATTGGAGGTGCACGACAAAAGTTTTAAGATCCTAACTGATTATGAAGTTGAGTTTCACTACAATAGGACCACCCAGGTTAACCTGCTGCCACCAGAACCCCACCCTGAGTAAAGGGAAGGAAACGGATGCGTGGATGAAACCACGTTGCATCATGTGTCGTCCTTTGCACACAGATTATTTGCAGTTTTTTTAGCTGGTAAGGACTTGAATTTGTCGAGAAGGATCTCGCACTCTTAATTCTGGTAGAATCTTAATTCACGGTTTCTTTTTCTGCAGCGCCACAATCTGGCGAGACTTAGATTTGTTCTAGTGATAAGCGTCTGAGAGGAGGATCCGGTTGTGTGGAACTAAAACCTCAAAGTACAGCAGCAGACTTCCAGCATTAAGGAACCTTTTTTTTTTTTTGCACAATACAGCAAATTCTTTCCGGCGGTTGGACCTTTTGTCCACGTTACGAAGACGTTTGGAAGCCTGAAAATGCAAACTTTACAAAATGGGGTCCAATATTTTGTAAATGCTACCCTTACTGTGGTAATAGGTTTTCAGCCTGCTAAGCTGCCCGCAACAAAAACAATGGTGTTCTGTTAAACTGCTAATGCTGCTGGTTCTGAAAATATACACCCCCGACCACTGACCTGGCGTGAATGCTAGTGTTTTCAATCATCTTTGCAGGTCTGTGTCCACAGGGATCATTTAAACAGAGCGTATTTAGAACACAAAAGAAAACATTCTAAACGAGAACTGAGACGGTAGAACACTTTAAGAACCTCTGGGTCCAAATTCTGTGGATGTACTATAATTACAGTGGCCTGTTCTCGTTTCTGTTAGCAAAATCCTGAACCGCTGCAAAGAACAACGGAGGACTGGAGCCAGAATCTAAAGAGGAATCTAGGGAATATAACCAACCGGAAGAAAGAAATTCTCTTTTCCCTTTGCCCAGCCGACATTAACATTCTCGCAGAGCCTCCTTCAAGCTGTGCACAGAGCCAGTCACTTAATTTGTCATTTATTGCTCCATGACAACTGAAGTAATTGAACTTCTTGCCCATGTGCGAGATCCACACGCCTGGTGGTCTTATTCCCTCGCTGCAGGAGAGTTGGTGGCAAATAAGGGCGCGGATCTCATTTTACGGGGCGACCGGCAGGTTTGTGTCGACTGTTCCTGCGTAATTCAGAACTCAAGTACTCAAGATAGAAAAAGTTCCACTGTGTGTTTATCTCAAACATCACAAAGCTGGAAATGAAGGCAGCCATGCTTCAGATGGAGATGGAAAGAATTCATCTTTGACATGGTGATTTCCTTCACTCCAGTTTTCCTGCCGCAGTTCGCTGCCAAATCCATTTGCGCTGTCGTGCGTCTCGAGTAAATTACATCTGGTTCGGGATTTACACCGAAGACACCAAATGTAGAAAACACTCAACTTGCATTAAGAGCAGAAATCAAATAAGCTGAATGACTCGGAGATGTGAGGTGAGACACAGTCTGTTAAATGTCATACGGTACAAGTATTGGCATCCCAGGTCTAAAGGCCTTCTTTGAGTCAGATGAAGAAGATCCACAAGCGCCGAAGGATGCGCTCATCTCCCTCAGCGGGTTAAATGAGCGTTTAGTTCCTTTAGAGTGTCGTCTCCCACTCCCTCTGCAAGCCAGGTTGGCCTCCACCTGGATCATCTGAGGAACAGGTATGTGGTTTTGGGGTGGTGACCCTCTGTTTCACTGTTTCTCAACCATCTGTGCTAGCAACAGCTTTGTTTGGTAGCATGGATTAGTCTGTCTAATAGCTGATACATCACTGATGAAGAAAACATTAATCACATCACCTGCAGCAGAAGAAGCCTGACGCGCACCTCTGCCATCTATGCCATTTGCACAAGAGACACAGCAGCTCGATAGTTGATAAGCTAGCAACTAAAAATAACAGCAGTCATTAGCTCATGCCTGCTTTGATAGCTGTAATTAGCCAATAATAGCTATAGGAACTGTCATTAGCCAACAATAGCTATAGGAACAGTCATTAGCCAACAAAACTATAGAAAGGGTCATTAGCCAACAATAGCTATAGGAACGGTAATTAGCCAACAATGGCTATTGAAATGGTCATTAGCCAACAATAGCTATAGAAACGGCTATAGAAAGCCTAACCCTGAAATAAGCTAAGGCTCACTATCATAACTGTCAATAGCAAAAATAGCTATTTTATTAACTAACGTTAGTAAGCAATAGATTTGGTAGCTGTCGCTAGCTAGCTGGTATTGGCTACATTAGATAGTGTTGCTATGATATCCGTCATTAGCTAACAAGCGCTATGGGAGATGAAAATACCTACGGTTCACTACAACATTACAGCTGACATCGGCTGAAGTTAGCGTCGATAGCTGGTTTTAGCTCATGACATGAGCTCTTACCCGACATCAAACACCGCCAGTAGAATTTGATGGTAGTCAAGCTTACAAAAATGTTTTTCTACCCTTGAGAAGAAGATCAGCATTCACGTCTCGTAACGAGGTGCGAGGACACCGTAAGCAGAGAGCTGCTTTTTTATTTGTCAGCCTTGTCAGAACATTTCTTTTCCCTGCATCATTCATAGTGTAACAAAGCTCACAACATCATTCCATCTGATCCACTTTGACTCCTTGTTGCAGGAGTCAGAGTTGTACTCAGTTTGTTAACACATCCATAATTGGAGCCATAAAGAGAAAAATGGTAACTGCTGTCACTCTGCTGCACCTCTTTTCACAACATGCAGAAAACACTTGGCTCCGATGGTTCAACCTTCCCACAATGGCAGTAAACATCTGTTTCCATTGTTCTGCGGTCTTAGCCTCATCCCTGTCAAATGTCCGAAGATAATCCCAGACAGAACGCAGGAATCAGGACCGACAGGCCTCCAAACACAGCGTAGGACTAATCATGTACCTGGCCTGGTTTCAGGGATTGTGTTTGTGTTCTGTAGGTATCATTCATGCACACTGATGGAAATATACATGATGTGAGGCTGTATGTTAAGTGTTGAAGAGTGAATACCGCTAATAATGGCGCATTTACATAATGGCCACGACGCATGTTAATTTACAGGTGCTAAATGGCTGTATGGTATGGTAGGAGTTAAAATAAATGTAAGTGCAGTGGGAGCTTATCATTCCAACACCAGCAGAGATATCAGCGTAGTAGCAGGCAGGCTCTCGCCGTTTGTCTGCACCTCAGGGTATAAATGACTGCTAGCGCTATAATGGTACCATGAAAATGATAAAACGAACACCAAAAGGAAGTCACCTCCCTTCTGTCAATCATTTTAAGCCTGTTAGCCATTCTAGCTGACATTAGCTGGAGTTGATTTGGGGAAGCAGATGTTTTAAACGTTAGCTATGTTTGCTAACATAGCTGGCATTAGCTAATATTAGAACATGATAGCTGATGATAATTAATAGTAGACGTGATAACTGACAGCTGTAAACAACAACTGTTAGCTAATGTCAGTTATCATGTCTAATGTTAGCTAATGTCAGTTATCACGTCTAATATTATCTAATGTCAGTTATCAAGTTTAATATCAGCTAATGTCAGTTATCATGCCTAATATTAGCTAATGTCATATATTACATCTTATATAAGCTAATGTCAGTTATCATGTCTAATATTAGCTTATGTCAGTTATCATGTCTAATATTAACTAATTTTAATAATCATGACTAATATTAGCATATGCCAGCAATCATATCTAACATTAGCTAATGTCAGTTATCACGTCTAATATTATCTAATGTCAGTTATCAAGTTTAATATCAGCTAATGTCAGTTATCATGACTAATAATAACTAATATCAGTTATCATGTCCAACATTAGCTAATGTTAGTTATCTGGTTTGTTATTAGCTTATGTCAGTTATCATGTCTAATATTAGCTAATATCAGTTATCTGGTTTATTTTAAGCTAATGTCAGTTATAATGTATAGCATTAGCTTTTGTCAGTTATGTTTAATATTAGCTAATGTCAAATGCCACATCTTATATTAGCTAATATCAGTTATCTGGTTTATTTTAAGCTAATGCCAGTTATAATGTATAGCATTAGCTAATGTCAGTTATCATGTCTTGTATTAGCTTATGTCAGTTATCATGTCATAATCTGTAGTCTGTATAGTTCTTGTTCTTAACTGACTATTCGGTGACACGACTACAATCACACAGTTAACCTGGAGAAAACCTCCTGAGACGGAAAAATATCCATTCAGCATTTCCTGAGTACACTGACAGGAACATGACGGGCGTCTGCTCGCCGTTTCTGCCACACGTCCGGGCCTTCGTCGCACGTTCCAGAACGTGCTTCGGTAACAGACACCGACTCTCTTAAAGATGATGATTTCCACCTTCCTCAAACATGTTAAAAGGCTCCAGCAGCTTCTCTCTGAAGGAACCAAACGCCGCCGCTCAGACCGATTGCCTTCTGCCGACTTGAGACATCCGTCTGTCTGGACTACATCTGAAGCAGATGTAAAGTGAACTGCACTCAGGCTGAACGCGGTTGGAAAAACATTACCACTAAAAAAAAAAAATGCCTTGCGGGCAATAAAATGATTTGCAGGGGGGGGGGAAACCCCTCAGCTTCCATCATTGATTTTATTATATCTTCAGAAAGACATTACGGGCTGGATTAAGCTGCTTTAACGTGGGGAACTACATTAACTTTTAAAGTTTTCTTGGATTTGCTCTGACAGCTGCAACAAAATCAGGTTTGGGAAAAGAAAAAAGCACAACGGTTTGACAGGTTTGGTGGATAAAAGGAGGAAAAAGTCACTCAGAAGCACATCCTGGGATTTCTTCCACCGCGGCGCCGCCACCTCTGCGCTCTATGGAAATGTGGATTGACTGAGGGTCACCGGAAAACACGGAGGTTTCGGCGATGTCAAACATGCACAGGCGGCCGGATCGATACGAGTCCTGATCTCCGATTGATGAAATGCCTCTCCTCCTGGCTCCGCGGAGAATCCCAGCCCCTGATTTACCTCCTGTAGGAGAAGGGGCCGGGCGGTGGTCTCCCCAATCCATTTGATCCACCTGAATTTGATCAAATTAAAATGGCATTCACGAGGAGAATGTCCAGCTGCGTCGATCTTAGGTGGAAATGAACCTTTAACCCGACAAGAACCGCCGTACGAAACTTTATTTGAGTCATATAACTCATTCAAATTTGGAATAAAGCCCGAAAAACGTGGCTTTTTATTAAAAATAGGTCCCCCTGGTAATTCAAATGATATTTACACGATGGATCTCCTGGAGTTGATTCATGCCCTCCAATTTAGGACTAAATCAGACAAATTGTTTGGAAGTTTTGTCCAGAAAACAGTAAAATAAGACATATTAGAGTGAAATCTTATAGAATACTGGATGAATCTCCTGGAGTTGATTCATACGCACCAAATTTGGACTAAATCGGAACAATGGTTGAGAATTTATTGCCTGAAAACCTTCGGGGATGAAGAAGAAGAAGAAGAAGAAGAAGAGGCTCCCCATAGCATCTAAAATATACAACCTACCTATCTCAAAATCAATCCAGTTCTTCCTCCCACTAAAGTCTATGTTATGAAGAAATCTGAAAATGATCCCTGACGTAGTTTTCTGAGTTATCGTAATAACATGAAGGAGCTGTGAACCTGGCGGCGGCGGCGGCGGCGGTGGCGGCGGCGGCGGCGAGAATGATTCAATAACATCCCAAACTTTTCAGGGATAAAATTAGATTCCAGATGTCTTCAGTCCAACGGGTCTTGAGGCGGTACGGTGGAAGGACCATAAATCACATATGGACAAGCCTTATGCGTCTCCTTTATGTAAAATATCACTAAGATCAGATTTCAGTGATATGAACATTATTTAAAGGTAATGTAAGAAGGTAACAGTTCCTGTTCTGACTGGGTAAACGTTTGGAGAGAACAGAGGAGGATTATTGAAGTTTTCCATGTAGAATCATGTCCTTTGTTTGATTTAAAAAAGAAAAGCTTTGGATTCTCTCTTGATATTTCTAAGATATCTCTAGAATTGAAACGATATTTCAGAAGTGATGAGGATGAAGGTAATTGATAAATATCGGTCTGGGAATGTTTCCAAAGCTTTTTCTATGGGACTCTTCGGATCCGCAGTGAGCCCCGTTACTGGGAACAAAAGGCAGCCTTCCCAGGGGGGGCCCACCTCCCAAAATCTCTCCAATACCCCTTTTCAACCAAAAATAACCTGGTGCTAGTTCGTTGCTGGGACTGGTGCCAGTGCTTAGTTGGTAAGCACCTCCTAAGAACCTGTTTGCTATTCCATTGGCAAGGAGCCAAGTCAGAGCCACGCCATTTCGTCAACGTATGACGGAATCGGTTCTTGGTTCTAGACCCGCATAGAGTTGGTGCTTGGCCGGCACCAGTTATGAGAGCCAGGAGCTGGTGCTCAGTCGGTCAAAAAGCAAAAAACTGGTGCTGGGTCAAGTTCTTGCTCCGAACTAGCGTTGGAACCAGCTCGGTGGAAAAGGGGTACAAGAGCACAATGGAAGCCATGAAAGCTCCAAAAGAAATATCAAAGGAACTGAAGGCCTTTCTCCCCTCATAGAGGTCAGAGGTCATGGCCCCACTACTCCAAAGTCACCGGGCAAAAATGGCCTGATGGGAGAGCGTTGAGGTGAGAGCTCATGCTAACCCAGAAGAACATTGAGCCTCGCCTGAATTTTACCACAACAAATCTAGCGACTCTCCGATCTTTTAGGTGAATCTTCTAAAGACTGAGGAGAGGAATGTTGAACTGGTTGGAAAACAGGAGTTCTGACACATCTGGAGGAAACATTTCACAAAAAGAACATTATATCCACGGTCAAACTTGTTGTTGGCAGCGTGATGATGATGATGATGATGATGATGATGATGATGATGATGATGATGATTCTGTGTTGCTTGAGGCCTAAGACGACTACTCCTGTATACGACAGTTGCTCAACAGTCTGAGATCTTTGTTGTCGTGTTTGGTTCTATTTAATCTTCATTCGAGTCAACATGAAGGACTTGGCGGCGTTGGACGATTCCGTAATACCCTCGACGTTTCGTGGATAAAATGCTGCGTGTTGTAAAAATGCTCCATCGAATCAGGTGTTTTTTTCTTGACTAAAGGGTCAAAGGTCATGCGTATCCATCTTTTGACTATATTTTTGAATGTTGGTGGGGAAATGCGGAAATTTCAGGGAGACATTCTTGAACCGTTCATCTGATTCCTACCTAATAGAGAATTACTTGAATTACTTTTTTTCAGGGACGTACCCTTCCTGTCAGGCACGGCGGCGTCGGCCTGGTGGGAATGATGTCATCCACGCTGATATTTCTCTACGCCTCGTTTCCACGGAACTGAATGAAGTGTCTGATTTGCTTAAACGATCTTTTCTCCTCACAAGGACGTTCATTTTGCGCCGGTTCCTAATGTTATCAATATAATCTTAAACACTAAAAAAAAAAGCCACAACAGAATTTTTATCTCCAGACATTTTTCTCAACTTAATCTGATTTGGGAGTATAATGGCAACAAGAAGAAGAACTCATCTCGGAGGAAATTGGCTAATTCCGCCGCTTTAGTGTGTGTCCATTTCATTGGCTCCCTGTTAGGATTACCCGCGTCCCTTCTGATTTCCTCTTCCCGACCAGAACCAGACCAAATATGCTCCAGAAGGAACTGGACTTTCTGCCTACGTGGTTCTGCCTTCTGCAGGTTCTGTTTCTGCCCGGAGAAACGCGGCTAAAAGAGGATGTTGGGTACTCAAAAACATGGAGGACACCCCACCGGTCAGAGTGCAGGAGGTGCTGTCCAGAAGGGGGAAGTAAAAATATTCTGCTGGAACAAAGACCCGATCCATTTGTTTGATTGGGAAAGGTCCTGCTGGTGTCCAGAGGAGAGTCAGATGTTTCTCCACATCTCTGATGTTAATACACAGAAAAACATTAAGTTAAGTTGGAAAAAGATTAAATTGGGATTTTATTCAGCGCAAACAAGGCTGGTCTGAAATTTGTACTCAGTCTTGAGTTGGATGAGAACTGGACTTAACTTGTCGAATGGAATGTGGAAAAGTTCTGGTGTGAAGCGGGTACAAAGAAATATAACTTTTCTTTTTCTCCCTGATCAAACGGCGCTGAGGGATGTGTTGGACAAACCAGTCTGATCAACGGAAGCCCAAACCTAGCAAAAATGACAGTACTTAAATGTCCAGTGGGTAAGACTGGGGGTATTTTGTGGTACCTCATTGAATACATGTAGCACAATATTCATAACTAAGTTTTTTTTGTGTACTTTCAGATATAAAATAAAGTTTTTCTTCTGTTTGTATAGAAAAAAGCCCTTTTTTGCTCCATAGAACGGGTTCCGACTTCGACATGGAGGACGCCATGTTTATACAGACGGAGACGGATTTCACGTTTCAAGTAGTTTGACAAATGGAGAACCCCACTTATTATTTAGAACAAGGAAAAGCAAAGGAACGCTTCTGCTGGAGGATTCAACTCGGCTGTAAGGAGTCAACTCTGCTCGAAGGATTCTACACGGCTCAAAGGAGTCAACTCGGCTCGAAGGATTCATCTCGGCTCAAAGGAATCTACCTGGCTCAAAGGATTCAACTCAGCTGAAAGGATTCATCTCGGCTCAAAGGAGTCAACTCGGCTCGAAGGATTCATCTCAGCTCAAAGGATTCAACTCAGCTGACAGGATTCATCTCGGCTCAAAGGAGTCAACTCGGCTCGAAGGATTCATCTCAGCTCAAAGGATTCAACTCGGCTCATAGGAGTCAACTCGGCTCAAAGGCTTCAATTCGGTTTGAAGGATTCTCAGCTGAGTTGAGTTCTCCGTGGATCAGGAGCATTCAACTCGGCTCGGCTGCAGCTGTTTGCGACACCTTAGTCACCTTCCCCGTGTAGTTGCGAGGGTTGGCGGCCGAGCCGAACTGAATCCTCCGTGCAGCCCGACTTGGAAGTTACCCTCCCCCTAGTCAAATTTTACCCACTGGACCTATGAAGGGTGTGCTGCTCATTTCCTGGTTCCAGACACCCGTCACACCTTCAGAGGTCATGTGGAGTTCATGCAGGTCAGAGCGGTTTCTGCTGGTGGTTATGATGTTATGGCCGATGTATATGCTGGTGTATATTATGTTACGTCGACTTATTTTGTAGCGACAGCATTTCAGTCAAATTCAATTAATAACCCTAATTAACTGAATCTTGATGAAATGAGGGAATAAACAGGCAGAAAAGTCTTCAAGCGGAGCGGAGAGATCGACGAGGTCATAAAACAACACAAAGGTTTCACGTTCATATTTTTATTCTGTATAATTCATTCTGTCCGACTTTTCATGAAGTGCCAGATAAGCTGTTAAATCCCAATATAGCAGAAGTGACACTAAATGAGGAGAAGATTGAAGTGAGGGAGTCCAGCGCTCATGATTACTGACTGATGGATGGGCCTTCGTCGCCCTGATCACAGAATAATAATCCTTATTTATGGAGCTCTTCTCACGACAGGCGCCAGAAAAATGCTTCCGATACAGGCGAGAAAACGTTTGTCTGCCCTGCAAAACATAAATAAAAGGGAATCGGATCATGTCCCAATCCTGGTTGTAGTCACTCCAAAAGAAATCAGAACAAATTTCTTCACTTTTAATACTCCTCTTCCTCTTTTAGTTCTGTTTCACCCAAATTCTGCTTGATTAGGACTATCTATGTCGCTATGGGCCACCATTTGTAAAACCAACACATGCATGTTTAATCTAAATGTTGAATATAAATCTATATATTATATCTTAAATGTTAAATCTAAATATTATATTTTAAATGTTATAAAAAAAAAAGCTCTCTGCTTCACTCTTCATTATAGTCTAATTTGCACAGTTGCCACAAAGCGAGAAGGTCCAGTGTGTACCCCACCTTTAGACCAGTGTCATCTGGGATAGGCTCCAGCCCCCCCCCCCCCCCCCCCCCCCCCCCCCCCCCCCCCCCCCCCCCCAACCCCCCCATGTCACATGAACAGCATAACTGGGTAAAAAAAAATGAATGAGTTAAGAAATTCGACATTAGGTGAAGGGAGATTTCCGATACATTACAAGGTGTCCTTTAAAACAAATCGAAGGGCGGGTCCACTCAGGCTGTCAATCATCCCACTGGAGAAACACAATTATTTCGGAAGTCTACTCATAAAGTTTGTGTTCTGAGGTTATGCTCCGGAAACAGCATATGATGGACGGACGGATGGGATGGACTGAGACATCGCAGAGAAACTGTCACACTAGAACTCCCGTCTCTCTTTTGTTCCAGCCCAGACTGAAGATTTAATGGAAAAATCCCCCCTCCGAAACTCCCACCAACATCAATCTGCGGGACCCGCCGCACGCCAGGACTGATTTAACACCGAGGTGGCATGGATTCTTTTTCGGGGACCCAGCTTCCTTCGACTCGCCACCTCTGCTTCGGGTTCAGCTAGTGTTTTCCTGCTTCTCAATAACGAAACGCCTTTGGACCGGCGCCAACGGTTGAAGGTGTTTCCTGCGTCTGCAAACAGCGACGGCACAGAGAGTCTGGAGCGGCGGCGTATCGGCGGACCGCGGCGCTTTGTGCTCTGCTGGGGCCACCGTCAGAGGAGAGATTGCTTTCTGAGCCTCCTCTGTAACACGCGTCTCCTCTATGATGGATTGTTGAACGCTGCCGCCGGAGTCTGAGACCATCTTTCAGAACGCCACGCCAAAACCAGATGTAGTCTCCCGACAGCGCAGACAACTGGAAACGTTGCAGTGGATGAGCCGTCGACAAAGAAGCAAAACAAGAAAACATCCTCCGCCAGACAGCAGGCGGCAACGCCGGCGAGGCCCAGCAGCCGCTTTTAATTAAATTAAGCCCTAATCCCAGTCTCATGAAAATCCATCAGGCGGTTGTTTTTCTAATCCTGCTAACAGACTGACGCGCACACAGACGGCGCCGGGAAATAACCTCCCTGGCGTCGGTTGTTTACTCGATGAAGGCGTGCCTTCGAGGGACTGTTTGTTATCCATCAGAAGGGAGACGGCGGAGCCAAAACGAGGAAGGCAGGTCAAATAATTGTTCAATCGCTCGGGAGGACTTGTGTGTTTTTTAAATCTGCTGATAAATAAATCACGTCGTCAGAAGAGTGAGTCGAGCGACGAGACGCACAAGTAACGGGATTTTAATATCTGTCACCATTTCGGCTGTTTGAAACATGTGAGGCGGCGTTTGAAAAGTTGCACAAGCTGATTTCAACGACAACTTTTTTGACACAATTAGCGCCTTGAACATTTTTAAAAGTAGTGTCAAATTTATTGAGTCACTTTTTTTTTTAATATCATTTAAAGCAATATTTATGAACTCAGACTCAGGGTAGACGGCCTACTGCCATGACCGGTCGGTCGGTACATATGTTTACCTATGTATGTATGTATATACACACATATATGTATACATACATATATGTATATGTATGTATACATATATGTATGTATACACATACATACAGTACATACATACACACATACATACAGTACATATATACATACATACATACATACATACAGTACATACATACAGTACATACATACATACAGTACATACATACACACATACATACATACATACATACATACATACAGTACATACATACATACATACAGTACATACATACATACATACATACATACATACACACATACAGTACATACATACATACAGTACATACACACAGTACATACATACATACATACAGTACATACATACATACATACATACATACATACACACATACATACATACATACATACAGTACATACATACATACAGTACATACATACAGTACATACAGTACATACAGTACATACATACATACATACATACATACAGTACATACATACATACATACATACATACATACAGTACATACATACATACATACATACATACATACATACATACACACATACATACATACATACACACATACATACATACATACATACATACATACATATAGTACATACATACAGTACATACATACATACATACATACATACATACATACACACATACATACATACATACATACAGTACATACATACATACATACATACATACATACAGTACATACATACTTCATACTTCTATCGAACCTCAAACAAGATTCAAAGTTAATGCTTCGTCAGACCCGGCAGGATTTCTCTGGAGAACATTCCTCTCTGTGATCAAAAGGATCGGCACTGTTGCCGTAGAGATGGTCCTAATTTGTCACAAAACCAGAGGACAGAAGAAATGGTTGTCAAGGCTACACTGGCTGTCTGTGTACTTTTAATATTTGTCATCAGTAGAATCTTCTTTCTAACATCAGCCTCAAAGAATGGAACGTTTACTGTTGCTAGGCAGCGCCGCTCAAGGGTAATCCCCTTATTGGCTATAGAAACCTCAGTCAGAACTCAGAAACTAATCATGCACCCATCCAGACTTCAACTCCTAAATATTAAACCGGTACAAAAACCATTCCTGCGTCGTCGTCCCCGACAGCGAGGGGTATGACCCCGGAAAGCCCCCAACCCCCTGATTGATCTCCCCAGATTAAATGTGATTTATTAATAATCTCAAACAGTCCATATTGACTCAACCAGACTATTTCTATGAAGTCAGCCGGATGTTCTGAGATCAGATCCCATAGTGACTCAATAATGAAGATTAATACAGTTAACTGTTTTTATCTGAGTTCAGTTATAAAACAAGACAGATTTCCTCGTGTATAATCATATAAACACTATTTAGGCTCAACTGGATTTATGGTTTGGAAGTTACAGACCAGAAACGGTGTTTTTGCACAAAATGCCCCCCCTAGTGAGAAGAATATGAATATTATATGACTTATAGTGAGATCATACATATTCAGGATGGATCTCCTTCTGTAGATTCATAGCCGCCGATTTAGACATATTCTTACATTTGGTTGAGAAGTAACGATAAAAAGTCATTTATGGTTAAAAAGAAAAGTTTCGCTGCTGCATGAACTATGAACAATTTCAGTAAAATATGAAAAATTGAATTCTCCTTGATTATTAGGAGGTATATTTGGCCTAAATTGCACCAAATATTAGAAAATATGCCCGAAAAAAAACACCATATTTCATAAAATAGCTCCCCCTAGTGAGTAAAACAGGAACCATTATAGTGATCTGATATGTTTACAAGATAAGAGGCATATGAACCGAAACTGGACTCATTTGGACCAACAGTGGAAAATACTTAAGCTTTTTAAATATGAACTTATGCAAAAATACACATAAATACGCAAACCCAAATTCCTAAAATCAATCCAGTTCTTCCTTGCACCGAGGACTACGATGGAATAAAATTGGACATTGATTCCTGAAATATCTTTGGAGTTATCGAGTAAACACAAAGGATCAGTCAGTATTCAGAAAACTGTTTTTGGAAAAAAAAACACCAAAATCAAGTTTAATCTCTTTTAAAGATTCAGTCAAAGTTGTAAAAAAGTTGTAAAAAAATGTCGAATTTGCAAAACGCCTCAATCAAAGCGAATGAATTGATGCATGGAATGTTTTTTTAAAGTTCTGCTTCACACCCTCAAAAAAGAATATTTATCCCCGAAATGATCAAAACAAACACGTTTAAAGGAGCCAAATACGTTTAAAGGCGCCAAATACGTTTAAAGGCGCCACACTGAAACTTTCAGCCGCTCTTTGGCTGAGAAACCGAAAAATCTCCTTATAGGGAAGATTTCCATCAGAGTCATTCTTCTAATTAACCCAAAATTGGTTTTAGCTGATTCACCATTTCCTGCACGAAATAGGCTTGAAAAGTAATATCACATTAAATATTCATCAGGGTTTATGCGGCGGCGGCGGCGGCGGGAGGCGGCGCTGGCTGGAGGGCGAGGGCGAGGGGGATTTATATATCCAAACTCATTTGGCCACAAATGAGTTTGAGAGTAAAAACCCTTAATTCCTTTTCTAAACTTTTCATTCTAGTGTGTTTTACAGTTGCTCTGCCGGCGTCACCTGATGTTGAGTTCATTCAGAACCACATCAGGTTCATACTGGAGTTAATGATGCTGTCAATCAGCGCCGACCTCAATTTAAAACGGAGGTTTGGGGGTCAACGAAGCTGTGACTTTAATTTTCCCTCCGCCACAGAGGGTTTTCTGATAGAAGTCTGACGATCACTCCCCGGCTCCACGCCTCAGCCCAAACGCGTCTCTAACGATCCCTGGGTTTAGGAAAAAAACAGAACCTCGCCGCACGCCTGCTGTAAATAAGTACGACCGGTGGAATTCAATACGGTCTGTGGCGGAGCGTGGAGGAGGAACGCCACATTTCCCCGCCGGCGCCGGATGAAGCCATTATGGGGCCGGGACAAGTGATATTAGCAAGATGGACGAGAAGAACGGCGTGATGAAAACATCGATGGAGGGATGGTCAGATTAATGACTGAAGAACAGCAGAATTATTTAAATCCAGTAATCTGTTAGATCCTCTTCCTCTTCCTCTTCCTCTCCCTGCTGCTTAATGTATCGCACCTCCTCGCCGCAGACATCACACCTAAGAGTGTAACAGCTGTCAGAAGAGGATCTCGCAGAGGGTGTTTCTGTGGCGCTGAGCCCACCCCGCGCTACGGGCCGCAGTCTGCGAGGGGCCCGGCGCCACACATGGGTCTGATCACGATCCTCCTCACAGATCCGACGAGAAGATGCTCGACCTCTGCTTCGCCTGCAGTTCACCGAGGGATGGAGGTCAGCAGAGCGGATTCCTCCTCCTGAGCTGGTCTGACCCAGGACCTCCAGAGTTTAGTGGAGATCAGGTGAAAGGTTTTTGTAAGACAGTGAACCACAAAACTGGATCTGAGCCTTCATCAAAATCCTCTGGGGTCTCCCTAAGCCTCCACAGAACCCGTGACTCTGTCCAGCTGAAACTTCTGCTGACATACAAACAAACCAACAGCTGAAAACAAACAGGAGCATCTTCTGGTTTCTTCTTCAAACCCAAGAAAAGTCCAGGAAACGACGGAATCTTCATCGCCGCTGCGTCCGCCGCAGATCTGCCGTGTTAACGCGATAACTCAGAAACTATTTCACGGATCACCTACACATTTTACACCCATTCGGACTCTAGTGTGAGGAAGAACTGGATTGACTTGGGTTAGGCTCAGTTACATATTTCAATAGTTCATATTTGAATCACTTTGTCTCTTGACATGCCTCACATTTAATTTGAGGATGTCAATCAAGTGGATGGCTTGTTCAACGCAGGGGATTGTGGACTTTTCCCGGGATAAACTCCTGCTGTCGGGGACGACAGCGTAGGACCGGTTTTGTCAAACTCTGTTGGATAAAACTGAACATATAACAACCTGAGTAAACAAAAAAACACAATTTAAAATGATTATCTTCCACTTTGTCTTTCAGCTGTTCCCTTTCTGGGCGCCACAGCAGATCATCTGCTTCCATCCAGGGTAACGACCAGAACCCTGCTGGCTAACAGCACCAGTACCAGTATTTGTTGTCAGAAAGTAAAACCTACGCAAAAATCTAAATGTGCAATTTTTAAATGAGACATTCATTCATTCTGTGACAATCACATATTCAAATGAAGCAGGTGGGTGTTTTTATGTTTTCAACCACTTTGACGAGGGATTCATGGCACTAAATAAAGACGTGGTGTAACGGCCTTTAGAGCCAATTCTCTTGAGAGGCTGCATTTCGCTGGAGCTTGAATGGACCAGCTCCATTCAAACAGAAGCATCATGAAAAACTGTGCCATGAAGTAAATAGTTGATCTGAGAAAATACAAAAACATAAACATATGAATTTATCCAGCAGTGCAGTGAGATATTCACTGTTGTTAAGAATTGATGAAATAATAACAATCATCGCGGCTTCAGAAGGGAGAGAAATGAGTCGCTAACCGCCGCTCATTCAAATAAGTCACGACTTCTCTTTGAGTCTTTGAGCGACAAGATCGAAAAACAAGATTATTCCCCATAATTCATGAGCCTTTATTTATGCTTTTCTGTCTGAAGACGAAGAACTCAAAAACAGAAAGACTAAATAAGACTTAAATCACTTAGCCCTTATTGAATGGGTTATTTCACGAGCTTTGAATCTTAAAATACTTAATCTTTCTTAACAACAAAGTTGTTAGTGGTGGCTAATAAATGTGCGATTTTGTAAAGTACCTTATCTAATCTTATCTAAATATAACTTTTCTGTAAAAACATGATTTTATTAAAATCAAGGCAAAATACTTTGTTAAATGTATAACTCATTACTTACAGTTATATGAATCTAATGTTAAATTATTTGAAATGCATGGTGGTAGTAACAATGTAATAACATTGTGTAATAACATTGTGTAATAACATTGTGTAATAACAATGTAATAATATTGTGTTATAACAATGTAATAACATTGTGTAATAACAATGTAATAACATTGTGTAATAACAGTGTAATAACATTGTGTAATAACAGTGTAATAACATTGTGTAATAACATTGTGTAATAACAATGTAATAACATTGTGTAATAACAGTGTAATAACATTGTGTAGAAACTGTGTAATAACATTGTGTAATAACATTGTGTAATAACATTGTGTAATAACAATGTAATTACATTGTGTAATAACATTGTGTAATAACAATGTAATAACATTGTGTAATAACAGTGTAATAACATTGTGTAATAGTAATGTAGTAACATTGTGTAATAACAATGTAATAGCATTGTGTTATAACATAGTTACCACTAGGAACAGTGTTCTCTTAATCAGAACATATTTATATCTTATTTTATATTTTACATTATGTCCATTTTTGTAAAGTAATTTGGCCATTTGGAAACACCAGGAAATAGAGTTTTAACTTTTTCAGTGTTATGACAGACCATAAAATAGGATTTAAAGTTTTGAAAAGAAATATTAAACTTGCATGAATATATGGATATATAAAATTCTAAAGCATTGCACATAATATATTGCTCTCTAATCTTTATCTCATAGCGGGTTGTTTTGGAGATCAACGATTAAAACCACAACAGATTTGATATTTCTTATACAAACTGAAGCCATATATTATGGAAATGCTGCTTATTGGGATCATAATAATCCTACAGTAAAAAAAAAGAAGAAAGAAAAGTAAATAAAAGGAGAAAATATGGAACAATGTTAACATGAACTTGAAAATGTGAAATTTACTTGCAAAAGAATGATTTATTATATATTATAAGTGTAAACTGTATACACTGTTATACATTATTATATGTGATTACAACATAGACCAAACAACTTTAAAAAAATAAACCTTTACCTCAATAAATACATCAACATCATGACTATCTGACATTAGTCGGGCTTTTCCAAACGTTAAATAAGAGAACTCACACAGCTCATCCCTCTTAAATAACAAAAACGTAAGTAGTAAAAGTAAAGAGGGAACCGATAGTCACGACGAGACAAGCTCTGCAAACAAACCGTATCCTCCTCTGAGACCAAGGCCGACACCAAAGTGTTACCATGGAAACACAAAAAAAAAAGTCCTCATCATTTGTACGTGGTTACGGATGAATTTGTCATATTTCCTGCTAAACATGTTGGATTTATCAAAGGCAGGAGGACATAATATATTAGATGTGCATCAAAACTGACCCCTACTCTTTCCCAAAGGATAGGTGGAAGACGTTACCATAGAAACACAAAAATATTGTTAAGATTTACAAATAAAAGAATTACCACGGATTGATCAAATGTTTAACGTGTGTCAACAGTTTGGGAAAAATATGAGAAACAGTTTTGATGTAGTAGAATTTGCCTAGAACTAGAAAAGTAAAAATGTTACAAATGTCAAAATGGAACACCAATAACCTGATCTTCTCAAAATCAATGTTACACATTTACACGTTTATCTATGGTTTTTAAGTTGACATGCATTAGGAAATCATTTTTAAAAAAATTATTTTTAATTTTTTCAAAATTTAAATCTAGATCCACTTCCCCGTCTCTGCTCAGCCCTCGAAGATCCATCAACCTCAATATTCCTGTCTCAGCAGAGTCATCAGCCACCACCACCAGTATTCAGACTCTGAGTGAGGACATACCTGCTGCTGCTCAGGGACGAGACCCTTCACCCACAATCCCCCAGAAGAGTCTAAGCACCAAAACATTCTGATGACCAAATCATTACAGATCATCTGTTGGAATAAACTTTCAAAAACTCCATCCATAGATTCCTTTTCTTTTTCTTGCAACCATCCATTTAATGAAGTGGTGGAAATAGGTTTAGAGTGTACTCGAAACGAGGAGAGTAAAAGTATCATATTGAAGTTCTGAGGGGCAAAATGGCTTAAAACTAGTTAAACAGGAATATTTATCAAAAATAAAAATGAGATTTTAAGGGGATTTTACTTTTTTTGATGTTAGTGTTTGAAGTGTATGTCCTCTGTGCATTCGTAGATCCAGAACATCCTGCCTTGATGGTCATTTTCCACCAACCTAAGAGTTAAACGGAGAATTAATAGAATGAGAAATAGCTTTAAGTGGGAAAAAAAACTAAAAGTGATGACGTCACCTCACGATGTGGATTAGACCACCTGACTCCTCAAAGACCCCCTTTGATTCAGCAAGTACACAACAAATATTGAAACTGTCTCACTCGCTTCACATGACGGGAGCCGGCCGGCTGCGCATCTACGCCCAGATGAACATCAAGCTGCCACTTTGGCAAGAAGAGGCAGAATATTGTGATTGCTCTTCATCTTTCTTCCTCCCTGCTGCCGTCTGAAAGACGGGGCTCACATTCTACAGACTGAAAAGCAAACAAATCTCTGCTGAGTAAAATGAAAGCACAGCTGCCGCGTTTGCCCTCCGCAAACACCGACTGGATCCGCGGCGGCGGCCGTCGGACTCTAACCTCCTCAGCTCAGCGCCACTCTGCTGAACGAGGTGGAGGAGAAAGCGGGCGGAGGCTTCTTGAGAGAGTGGCGGAAACACTCTTAGGTGACGAGACGACAGTCAGCCTCAAGTTTGAAGAGCTCAGCTCAACGTCTGACCTTTTCTACGCGGATCTTTTCATGTTTCAGCGGAAGCATGATGAATGATGGTTTTATATCTGTGGTGACACATTCAGACGAAGTAAAGTCTGAGAGCAGATCGCTAACCGGTTTGGGTTTGAGTTAGCAGCATGCTAACATGCTAAAGTCAGTTTCAGCAGTTCTTATTGCCTCTAAGTCAAAATAACCTTCTTTTTTTTTAAACATTTTGAGATTTCTTTATTTCATTATTTACTTATTCATTTCTTTTTGCAGTTGAATCATTTTTAAATTTCAAATTTTTAAATTTTTTTGGTTATCGATTAGCCATCTTTTTTTATTTTCTTTTTTCTATTAGTTATCTACTAATACATTTTTCTTTTCTGTTTTTTAAAATGTATATCTCTATTTTATGCTTTATTCATTTATTAAATTCCTAATTTTCTCTGTTTTATTTGAATTTTTTTTTTCCGATATTTCTTATTTTATTTTCCATTCATCATTTTATTCTTTTTTTTATTATCTTTCCGTTCTTCAATTTTAAAATTTACTTTTTTTTATTTTTTATTCATAGTTTTGGATATCTTATTGCTACGGCTCTTCTTAAATCCTTCCCAGGAGCGACAAACCTTAACGATTTTCATCCAAAGGTCCGAAGACGAAGGACCATTCAGGAAGTGACAAAAGAAGAAAACCTCCGTAAAGGTCAGAGGTCATGGCTTCATCTTTACTGCTAACCTGTTTTGGAAGCTGAGCTGTTTGGAAGACAGGTGTCAGAAAATGAATTCTGCTGCCTGTCAGATAGTTCTGTCAGAGAATGTCAATCACTCCCCCTTGAGTTGAAGCTCAAGCTCATCTGGGTCACGCACCAACACTCCACCTCTGAACGGATCAGAAGAAACACATTCAGCCATTTTTATACATATTTATTGGAGTTTTGCTATTTATGATACTTAATCATGATGACCAGCCAATTATAGAATAATTATAACATGTTTTCACATTATTCACTCGGGCCAAACTAACCGTCTGAATGTTGACGGTCCTGGTTCTGAGTGTGTTTGGATCTCTGATGAAAACCATAACTGAAATATATTAGAATGGTAATAAAGAGAAGTTTCCTCTCCTCCTCATCTAAGCCCTGTGTCCACGGCGAGGCAGAGAGAGAGGGGGGGAGAGGGGGGAGAGAGAGAGGGGGAGAGAGAGAGAGAGGGAGAGAGGGGGAGAGAGAGAAGGGGGAGAGAGAGAGGCAGAGAGGGAGGGGGGAGAGAGGGAGAGAGAGAGAGGGAGAGGGAGAGAGAGAGAGTGGGAGAGAGAGACAGAGTGGGTGAGAGAGACATAGTGGGAGAGAGAGAGAGGCAGAGAGCGGGAGAGAGAGGGAGAGAGGGAGAGAGAGGGGGAGAGAGAGAGGGAGAGAGAGAGGGCGAGAGAGAGAGAGAGAGGGAGAGAGAGAGGGAGAGAGAGACAGAGAGAGAGGGAGAGAGAGAGACAGAGAGAGACAGAGAGAGAGAGAGAGGGAGAGAGAGAGAGAGAGGGAGAGAGAGAGTGGGCCAAGTTGAAGAGATTAATATAACCTGAGTGCAAATGCAGGGAAAAAGAAATCTGCACGGTTAAGGCTTTTTCTCTGGCCCTCTAAACGTTACTTAAAAAATTAGTTTGTTCACCGGAGTGTTAACATTAAAAAGCTTCTGACCCTGTCATCTTGATAAATGAGTAAAGTTGAGAATAGTAATTGTTTCCCGTCTCGTCTTTCAGACACCATTTGTCTGTTGGACGCTCCTCAGCGCCTGCTTTAATTACCTGAGAGGAAGGATCTCCTCGTTAAAGCTCCCAAATTCTACCCCAGCACCAGAACACCTCTGGAGGAGAACGGCGGGGTCCTCAGCTTAATGCTTCCCGCTTTAACTTTGCAAGGCAGACGAGCCGCGGGCGGCCGTCCGCCGCCGCCGGAGCCGCTCCGTGAGCGGCGAGAGGAAGGACGGGCGAACGAGGCACAGCTGTCTGATAATGTGCCGCAGGGAAAACCGGTTCAAACGAGGCGTCCGGTTCAAAGTGTTCACCGCAATTCGGCTCGCCGTCGCCGAAGCCGACCTGCTGAGCTGTGCTGGAGGAAATCCATGGAAACAGATTTAGTCCTGAGTCAGTGGGCCGGATCATGTGCAGCAGATAACCGGGCCTCAATTACAAAAGCTCTCTCTCCTAATTGAAATGCAGCTAATAGCTTAAGTGCTTCCTATCTAGAATAATGTGCAGGGGGGGGGCTCACATTTTCAGGAGCAACCATTTCTTGAACCTCTCCGTCCGTGAGCCATTCAATAGAACCAGAACCCCCCCCTCATATATCAGGATAACAGCGCCGCAGCTGCTGAGCAGGAGCTCCTCGTTCTTCATCTCACTGATTTCTGACAACAAAATTCCACCAGTAATTAAAAGTTCTTCAAAGTTAAAGTTCAGGCATTATTTCTGCACCCTGACGGTTCCGTAGTCTGTAAAACATTTCTGGGGCGTCGCTGTAAAACAGTGTTGCAGAAAAAAAGCCCGGGGAACACGAGTCCATGCGGGTCACACGGCCTCCTCAGAAGCTTCCGGACCCTTTGTGTTTTTTTTTCGCGATAACTCAAAAACTGTTTGATGGATCATTTTCAAATTTTATAACCCCATAGACCTCAGTGGGAGGAAGGACTGGATTGATTTTGGGAAGGTTTGGTTGTGTATTTTCAACACTAGAGGGAGATTTATCTCCACACCACACAAAAACCACCTTTTTATACATCATATTTTACTTTAATAGTTCATATTTTACTCTACAGATGGAAAAAGTACCGGACAGATTTAAGTTTACAAAGAGGAAGATTTTGGAATATCCTAGAAGTGTGGAGATTTTGGAGACATTACTTATTTCACATGGTTTAAACTTAAATCAAATAATAAGCCATTACAATGAATGACATCACAATGTTACTATTACTGCCTCTGTTCCTTTAATTCCTGTGAGGTTCCTTTGGGGGTGGAACTGGAGGCTCGGTGGGCTTATCAGAGACGCTGAAGGGGAAGGCGCAGGAGAAGAGCGTCTACAGAGTAGTTGATAGAGTTTGCTGGAGTTGTTGTAGAGGCTGGCAGTAACTCAGACATTAATGCAGAAATCTGCATGAATCTCTCCTAAAGGTAGGCTAATGTAGCGTCTTGGCGGAAGTTTGCGATCTCTGAGTGCTTTTTCTAGCTGTCATACTTCATTACTGTAATCGTTCATATTTCACCTGCTGGAGAGACTTTTTTTTTTTCAGAAATCAATGGCAGTTATGTCCAACTGGGACGAGACCCTGGGGTTGACCCAGAACTCTGTGGAAGGACTTAATATCCCATCTGTTCAAGGAGATGAGCTGGAGAACGTTGCTGGTGAGGGGGACGTCTGGAAGGTCGTCTGGAGGCCCTTCTTAACCTGCTGCAGAAGAAAATGGATGGATGGATAACGCAGCATGTGATTCCGGTTTCTGTGACGGCCATAATCTGATCTCTGTGGCAGCGAGTAGATGATCCGCTGAAGAGCGACCTCAGCAACAAACAGCGACTGCAAGGTCAAAAGAGGTCGTCCCCTGAAACCCACATCTGACTGTGGTGCAAAACAGTTTATTGATTTGTTGGAAGAAAATGCCGACGCACAGGACCCCAGCGATGATAAACGACTTTATCATCGCTGGACTCCCGACGTTTAGCACAATGTTGAAGCTGCGGCGATGTTTCGTGATCACAGAGTTTTCGTGTTTGGGTGAACTGGCCCTTTAAACCTGCACACACAGAGGAAACTGCGCTCACATGTTTAACTACTCCTGCTGCTCCCTGGAGATGTGGCGGCTGAGGAATAACAAACCCAGAGAGGAGTCGGCTCCTTCCCTCTGATGGCGTCCGTTCACTTATTCCGGCGAGCAGCGGCCTCATTAGGTTCGCCATTTAATACCGCCGGGCCACATTCTCACACGGACGCCGCATGATTGATGCGCTGTCCGTTTCACCTCCCCCTCCCCTCCCGCTCCAGAACCGCTACGACCACAGATTCCCCGACAAAGATCCGTTTTAAGCGGCTGCGCGTCTGGTAGCAGAACATTTGTGATCGCCTCAGCTGTGACTCCAGTGAGGGACACGACAGGAAGTGGTGGTTCAGGACCATCCGCTGACTCACCAACTATCAGACTGTAGACGTTAGGTTCTACAGTAAACGTGGAGCAGAGGACAAGAGCTTCACAAAGCAGAAGAAGGACGTGTCCTTCAAAGATTCAAGGATTCTGTACTATGTAAACAGTATATGTGGTCCTGAGTGGACCTTCTGCTCCACTGTGTCCCTGTCCTCCCGCCGACAACTCCATCCGACACGTATCAGCAGATCAGCCATATCAGACTGAGGAGGAGGAGGAGGAAGAAGAGGAGTAGGAGAGCTGCTCCACAATCATCTGATATATGATTTCATTATATCCCATAATGCATTTGGAGATATTTATTATAGTCATTATTAATAATTATTATTTGTCTTTCTGGCCTGGCTCATATTAATCTACACAAGGAAATACATCTTACATATTTATATTATTTCACTATAATAGTCCATATTTTACTCATTAGGGGAACTTTGAGTGGAAAACAAAGTTCCTCGTCCGGATCTTCCCAACCAGAAGTCTGAATTTAATTTGTATGAATCGAGACGAGGAAAAACGTCTTGTTTTATTCCTGAGCTCAGAAAAACTATTTAACTGTATTCATCTTCATTATTCAGTCACTATTAGATTTGGTTGGGGGTTGGTCTGGTTTACCCACACAGGGGTCTCACCCTGAGACCAGCCACCCATCCTGTCCTGCTTTCCCCGGTGAGGTCATGACACCATCTCCTTATTTGAAATCATCGGCTGTCAAAAGAATAAAGCGCCGGAAATCCTGCAAATATCAAGAGGCCCAGAAACCTTCATTTGAGACAAACGCCAGTGACAGGATGAGCCGAAGTTCAGCTCGTAACCATGGAAACAAAATAGATGTATAAGAGATGAATGTTGCTAGGCTTTATGAAAAGAATACCGAATCATTTTTGAAAACTTAATTGGCAGGATGGAAGGAACCCACTCCTCTTAAATACACAAGCTTTTTTTTCCCGCCCCAGTGTTGATCTGCTTCACTCCTATCACATCACACATTCACCTTTTCACAACCTTCGTACTCTGGAAATGAAACAATCGGCAGAACGAGTCAACATGTAACCATGGCGACAAAACATAAAGACAATGAGAAACCGGCGTCGATAGGATGGATGTGCGGACCAAGAACATCCACATGAAAAAGCATTCTATGTTTTTTCTTAATTATGCTTCGTAAACAAAGAGATTATGATTTTTCCAATCACGGTGATCAATAAACACTGACCTGATCAGTAAATACTGACCTGATCAATAAACACTGACCTGATCAATAAACACTGACCTGATCAATAAACACTGACCTGATCAGTAAATACTGACCTGATCAATAAACACTGACCTGATCAATAAACACTGACCTGATCAGTAAATACTGACCTGATCAATAAACACTGACCTGATCAATAAACACTGACCTGATCA
>VRLP01006336.1:0-29233 GCA_009660295.1 Lophius piscatorius
TTCTTTTAGGTAGGGGGGTGCGTTACCATGGATGCACTGGTGAGTGAGGAGAGAGATCTTATAATCAATCCTGGTGGAGATGGGAAGCCAATGAAGGGAATGAAGAACGGGGGGGATGTGTTCGTGTTTACAAAACATTTTCTTGACCAAATCATTTTCCATTTTGTGGAATCAATCAATGCCCCCCAAATAAAATATACAAAGAAATGCCTTTTTCCTTCATTTACTTTCTTTGTGAGAACATCAAAGGGTTAACAAGATGTGGGGACCGATCTCGTTTACACATTGAATTAAAGTTTTATTATACCATCTGAGGTTCAAAGGGCAAAATTCCCCTTCCCCTAAATTCCCCTAACCCCTAACCCTGAACCATACAATAAAACTTTCCGAAAGTGATGATAATTAACTTATTACTGACAAAAAAAAAAGATTCTCATGAAACATTAGGGTTAAAAGTGAATTTAATGAGATTTAAATGATTTGAGAATTCTCAGAATTCGTCATCGTTGAGAACTTTAGCGTAAACGCGAGATGTAGCATTTGTTTCATGCATGGGTCATCCTTACAACCTCGTCCTGGAGAAACCTCAATGTACTCATGTGGAAACTCTTTGCAAACTTTCTAAGATATAAAACCCAAAGAGAATTAACCAGAACCTTTGGCAAAAGTTACCTGGTGATTATGGAATGGTTTAATTGTATATAAAGAGTCAAGGAAATCCATCTCTGAAAAAAACGGGACCACATTTTATGAGAATCACCTGATCATTATCTGGAATCTCATTTCCTAAAAGCGCTGGAAACCACATCAGGATTTTAACATCGTGTTGTTCCTGGATACATCCTTAAAGATCTGTTAAAATCGCAGAAATGTCATAAGATCTCCAACTGTGATCCTCAAGGACCTCCAGGACCTCCTCAACATTAGGGAACCATCTTTCTGGACATGTGACTCTTTAATTGGCATATGAAAGGCTCATCAGATGGTTCTGGTTCAAATGTGACTCCACTTAAGTCCAAACATTGGAGAGAACTAAAAAGAGAATTCAATCCTGGAAATTGGACTTTATTTTCCGAAATTTATTCCTCAGAATTTGACCTTTTTTCTTGAATTCGATAAAATCTTTTTTCACTGTCAGGGAAAATCGGTATCCGGACTTCATCTTCAGAACTCTTAGTTCTTTCTATGTCAGAATTCGGATATTAGTCTGGAATTCTAAAGACAAATTTCATAATCAGGAAAAAAGAAAAATCAGTATTCTGACTTATTTTCTCAGAATTCTGACTAAATCTGAATTTATTGACAGCATAAATTATCATGACATAATTCTGTTTCTTTTTAGAATCACGGGTTTATCCAGAGAGTAAAGTTTGATTTCTGTCTTCTGACTTATCCTTGGAAAACAGAAATTACTCCCAGAATTCTACCGATTTATTCTGACTATCAAATTGGAACTTAATCTCAAATTTGAATTATTGTGATATAATTCTGACTTTCATTTCAGAATTCTTGATTTTTCTGTGCTTTGAAGTCATAATTCCAACATTATTCTAGAACTCTACAGAACAGACATTATTAAACAGAAAAAAGTCAAAAAGAATAAAACAAAATCACGTAACTTTTCTCTATTTAATTCGTGTTGCATGATGTCAAAAGAGACATTTTTTTCTCCCATAAGAAGGTTTTGGATCGGGTGGGTACTAGAACTTTGAGAATCGCCGCTTTGGTAGACGTGGTCTGGAGACCGCAGGAGGTCCGGGGTTTCCAAACCCGAAATAGTCACAGATTAATCCGAGTGTCTAAAGTCCATCCGACACAGCCCAGCTGGTGCTCAACTGGTACAATCGGACGGGCAGCTATGAAAATTGGATTTCCTAGAGGAAGTGAGGGGCTCATGGCCTCAGGACGAATCTGCATGAGATTATTTATTCAGGCAAAAATAGCAACACCACAAAGAAATAGTTATCAGCAACGAACGGGGGATTAAAAAACCCTCCTGAGGTCCGGAAAAAATATTTTTGGAAACGTAACACCAGATTGAAATACGTTTTTTTTTTTTCTTCCAAAGGGTCTTTCCAGACAGCTGGCAGCAGAACAAGTTGCAGCTTCATCATCTTCCCTGATGAGCAAAGATATAGAATAACATCGAAACTACCTGCCTAATATTGCGTGGTCTCCCTTTCGCTGTTAAAACAGTTCTGACCCACAGAGGCCCGGACTCTGATGGTGTACTCAGACCAAGATGTTAGCAGAAGGGGTGGAGGTTGTGAGGTGGGACTCGTTTATCCGACACCTCGCACTGATGCTGGATCATCGAAGGAATCTGGAGGCCGGGTTTACCTTCTACCGGTTTTTGTCTTCCTCAGACCATTCCTGAAGCATTTCTGCTGAGTCAGGGATCACTTTCCCGATGACCTTCGCCCTCGGGTAATACGGTTTGCGGCGAGGTTTAGATAGTTGGTAGCTGTAAAGGTAATGTCTTTCATTACATCGACAAACTGCTCCTTCAAAAAACTTTTAATGGAGTTTCTCTACGATGGTCTCGATGACCGTCGTTCGATAGACTTTGAACGCACTCAGAGAGCGCCAAAACTCCGTCAGGGCCCCAGCATTCCCCAAGATAGACGACTTTGAAAGCAGAATCAATTAGGTGGCTTTATTTAGGGTACTTCCTGTTACCGAACACTTCCTTTTCTATCGTCCATTCCATCGCGGGTTACCAGAGATTAGATTTTACGTCAGAGACCTTTCCTGACTCAAACCCTCCCCATTCATATTGTCAACATACATTTGTATTTATTTTTCCCTTGCAGTATTTCTTGTATGCTATGCCCTTGTGTTTTTTTTACTTGTGCTCAGATCCATTGGCGGATCTAGTGGGGTAACATAGGGTGGCAGTCCCCACCCCTAGACAAAAAAACCTCGCCACCCAAACTGCCACCCACGTTTTTGGATAATCCCACACTGTTTTGGAATTTACAGGACTATATATGTATCCATATACGTATATATTAATATATAGGCCTACTATACACCCCTGAACGTTTACATCCCACTCTCTTGACACCCCCAAATTTGTCCAGATCATCCTTTGCTCAAATTGTATTTCTTTTTAATTCGTTTTGGAGAGCCGATCCAAGAGTTGCTAAAACTGCCTTTCATTGTTCTGTCACATTGCTAATAAAGTTGAATTCTTTTCTATTATCTGGGCTTGGGACGAGACCCAGAGGCACACTGGCTTGTAGCTGGTGTGTAAATAATAAACTTCCCCCATGGATAAAAACGGATATCTTTAGGCACCAGAGGGAAAAGAAACTTCCACTTGTTCAAATTTCGTGCAGATTTGTTCATGAATTTATGGGTTTTTACCCCTAAAAAAAAAACAACAACATCCAAATGTCCTTACTTGCAAGGGTCACGCCCTGAGGTCGTGAGGTCACATCTCCAAGATGTCTGTAGGAAACGCTAAAGACCTCGGAGTGAAATCTCGACTAAACCCATTTATTCTTTTTTTTCCACAGTCTTGCTAAAAAAAATCTATTCAGCTAGGCACAAAGGAGCTTGAACCTCCTCCTGGAGGTCAGCAGCTTCTTGCTACCTAATATTCCCTCCGCCGCTGACATAATAATAATAATAATACATTTAATTTATAATGCACTTTACATTTGGATCAAGTCTCAAAGTGCTACAAAGTAAAAGCAGATAAAAGCATCAATAAAAAATAAAATAATAACTATATAAAAACATGACCAAAAAGCAGCAATGTTAATTAAAGTTATAGGTTCTGCTAAAAAGGAAAGATTTAAGTCCTTTTTTAAATGTGTCAGTCGTCTGTGGAGCCCTGAGATGGTCAGGGAGGGCATTCCACAGACGAGGGGCAACAGAACAGAAGGTCCGATCACCAATGGTGCCGAGCTTAGTCCGGGGAAGGAGGAGGCGGTATGAGTGGGTAGAACGGAGGGATGGTGTTGAGGTCAGTGGGGTGAGAAGTTCTTTTAGGTGACATGAGCGAGTGAAAGGAGATACTCAGAGTCATCCACTTTACCTGTGGGCGGATGTGATTTTATGGCAGATTTAGCATAAATTTCAAGCGGACCGCCATAAATCTCCATAACCAGAAACACCTGTGAGGATCTTTAACAGTTTGCATTATTCATGAGCCGCGTCTCACGTAACATCAGAGCGACTGACATTTCTGCACTAATCCGGTTCATGAGCAAACAATCTCAGGGGCTAATAGAAAAAAGAAAAAGAAAAAAGCTTTTGGCACGTTGTTTGAAGTGCATTAAGATACTAAGAATGAACGAGGGGAATAATTGAACATCGAGAGAAGGAACATTTGTTTGCTGACTAATCCAGATAAAAACAGGCTAACCGCACACTTTAATTCACAAGAAAGACGTCGGAAAACACGCATTCAGCGTGGATGCCAGGTGGACTTCGTTATCATCCCGCTCGCAAACACACACTTGGATTCTTCACCACACAAGTGATTAACTGGGGCGAAGAAAAAAACAAACAACCTCAAACACAACACCAGGTGTGTTCCAGCGAGAGAGGTTATCTTCCTCTTCCTCTTTCACCACACTCTCTGCTCACTTTGACATATATATACATTTATTTTCTCTCGGCACCGCAGCCACAAAGGTCCTGACTATAGTCCTGGATCAGGCCCACTTCAGTAAAGTATATAGATATTCATTTATTTATTCTCATTGCAAAGTGAAACACAAGGAAGTTTGATTTGGCAGCATTCAAACCATTAGCAGCAATAAAATAGATGGTAACGTACAAAAATACACACGTATTAATGTATACAAATATACATACTTACATATATACGTATATATATATATATATATATATATATATAAATAAATAAATAAATAGATAATAGTAATAAATAGTCGTAAAAGGTCCAGTCAGATAAAATAAATTGATATAAGAGCGCTGGAAGTTCAGGAGTCTGTCCACGGCTCTAAAAAACTCTTCTTCAGCCTGTTGGTTCTGGCTCGTCTTCTCGTCTTCTCGTCTTCTCAGCCGGTGGGTGCAGGTTTGAAGAGGTTCTGCCAGCTGCGGATCATTTTCTCCGACCTTTTTTGCGGGAAATAACCGTCGGCCGGCGCAGGATGTTGCCTCACACTCTGACGCAGGAGAGAGGAAGGAGTCGGAATCGAGAAAAAAAAAGAAAAAAGAAAAGCAGAGCGCTGATGTTTTTGGCTCAGCAATCAGACAGTGAAAACCTCAGAGACTTTCCTAATGACACTCATTAAAACGTTAAGTGGGCAGGGGGTCAAAGGTCAGACGGGGCCGTGGTAAACTATGTGTTCATGTCTGAAAACACTGGATTCGAAACATTTCGCCTCTTTAAATCCTTTTCCGTCTGTCTCAGGGACTCAGTGTCAAAGGAAAGCTCTGCTGATCTGTTTCTTTATGGACCCTCCATCCATTTTCTTCCGCTTATCCGGGCCCCGGTGGCGTTGGCCGCAGGATCAGAAGGGATACAGTCCCTCCAGAGATTTCTGGGTCTACACTGGGGTCTCTTACCAGTTGGACAATCCTTTATAGACCCCCATAACGAGGCGTCCTGGAGGCGTCCTAGTTAGATGCCCAAACCACCTCAGCTGTTTCCTTTCGACGCAAAGGAGCGTCATTTCTGCACCGACTACCTCCACCCTACCTCTGAGGCTGAGTCCAGCCACCCCACGGAGGAAAGCTCATTTCAGACGCTGGTATCCTTGACCTCATGCTTTCTGTCACTACCCAGAGCTCATGACCACAGGTGAGGGTTTGAACCTAGATGGCCCGGTAAATTGAAAGCTTTGCCTTAAGACTCAGGTCTTTCTTCACCACAACGGACCAATATGACGCCGAACCACCTGTCCATCTCCTGGTCCATTTCCCCATCACTTGAAAAGAAGACACCAAGATAATTGAACTCCTTCGCATGAGGCAGCAACTCACCCCCAACCCGAAGGGGGAAAAGTCCACTGATACCAAGGCCTGCAATTTGGAGGTGCTGACTCTCACACACTGTAAACCGATCCAGTGCTACTGGAGGTGACGGTGACTGATGAAGCCAACAGAACCACAACATCTGCAAACAGCAGGAACACTAAAACAATTAATATGATCTTTCATTTGTCATACACTATGACAATGAAAGACAAATAATGTTTATTATGGTACGTGTAAACTTCTACCTATAGCTCTGCAGAATAAATGAGGAAATAAAAGTTCTAAATACTTCTATCTAAAGGAACCTCGTCAGTCCATGTGGTCCAAGAAGATGACACCATTATGAACTTAAAGGCCGCCGTAGATTCGAGGATAGGAAGGGGTGAGATGAGGTGAAATATAAGGAGCGTCACTGCGAGACACCCATGGATTTGACAGTTTGCACCTTTAAGCTATTTTATTTTTATTCATTGTGAACTTTAAAAATAAAAATAATAATAATGGAGCTATTTACTTTGAGATAAATTAAGTCTTTCCAGCCAGCCGGTGGTTATTTTTGTGATTTTCACCCTCAGGGTATCACTATTAAAAGAGGAGAAAAAAATCAAGTGACTCCTTTAAAATGTAACAAACTGTCAATTTAAGGCGGACTAGTAGTTCATTTAATGAATGAGACCCATTCAGTCCATCTGCAGGTAAGTCAGGGGGTGGTATCGGTTCTGGGTCGATGTTTGCAGCATGTATCTCAAATAAACTGAGTGCAATTTTGAAAAGCATCTATTTAAAAGATGACAGAATTAGAAAGTCCCAAAGTGGCGCGTAAAATCGATTGCTTATATATAGATCTGTTAAATCTGCGTCTGAGATCCTCCAGCTGGGCCGGCGCAGTCCGGGCCCCCCGAGCTGCAGAACTCCCAGCCGGATGATCCCAAGTGAATTCAATGGTATTTGTTTTTTAACATGTAAAACCTGCGGTTTTCAGTGATAAAAGTATTATACTTTATTTTTGTTTTCACCAGCTGAAGCTTTTAGGAAAGTTTTTTTTTTATCATTATATGATTATTATGTGATGTGAACCAGCTATTATATTATTATAGATACATAAAACAACACCGTAAAAAAAACATGTAAACAAATATAATGGTATCGAAAATAATATATACATGCCTGTGTTCATAAAATATAAAAGATAGACAGACAGACAGACAGACAGACAGACAGACAGACAGACATATATATAGACATATAGACAGATAGATAGACAGACAGACAGACAGACAGACAGACAGACAGACAGATAGATAGACAGACAGACAGACAGACAGATAGATAGATAGATTATTAATTATCTATAATCAAGAAATTATCAGAATATGATATAATAGTATATTATATATATATAGTACACTATATATACTATATATATAGTATACTATATAGTATACTATATATATAGATAGTATATATAGTATACTATATATATAGATAGTATATATAGTATACTATATATAGCCTCCTCAGGAAGTACAGCCTTCTTGTAGACGGTCTAGACTCTAGACTCAAAACATAAACAAAGAAGCATAAGATCAGAAAAAAACAACAGTAAATGCAAACAAAAGAAACAAACACGACATCAAACACACAGTAATAATACAGATTAAAGGATAATGCCCTTGACTATGGTCCAAACATTTCAAATACCCATTAATCTGGTATTTCAAGAAAATGTCAGAGCTTGATATCAGAAAAAAGAAAAGGGCCAAAATCATGGAGGTTTTGTTTATGGAGGCTTTTAGTGTTTGTCTGATTTTCTCCAATTTTAAGACAGTTTAATCCACAGAGGATGAGAAGGGGTATGGAAGATTTCCAGCAGAGCAAAACTAAACGCGTTGCCAACATAGTTGAATAAGCCATCAAATCCTCATCTGTTTCAGTTAAATGGAGGGTGGATGAAGCAAAATAATGCAATCAAGGGATCTGGTTCAAAGCTGTGAGCCAATTATTGCTGAGAGACTGGTAAAAAAAAAACTCTCACTCCAGAACCAACTAAGAGATGAGCAACACCAAAACATGTGTGTGTGTTTTCTGTTTCTGACATCTGGTTTTGGTCCAATGAACCCTGACTATATTTTCACTGGAGAACTTCATGGCGAGCACAAATGGAAGAATTGGGGACCAGTTTCACGGCCTTTTTCCCGTAAGTCATGAAATAGTCCCTCCCCCTAGTTTCTCTTCCCATGGGGATTTTATAAGGCTGACTGACGGGAACAAATTTGTCTGTAAATTATCAAAGGAGCTCAAACTAGGGAGTGCCACGAGAAAAAGTATCAAACGGAAAATTTAGGGATTATCTTACGGGTGTAACTCCTGAGCGGCAAATAAATGTTTTTTAAAAAGTTACGTCTGGGAGGTCGGTTGTTGCTTTAAGTGGCTCAAAGTTGGCAAATGTATTTTTTGATAAACAGATCCCTAAATATGTTAACGCCAAGATCATGGCGTGATAAAAAAGGCCTTACCGACCGTGGATGGGGGGGGGGGGCGCTTCGAAAAGTTTCGTGGTTATCGGAGATTAAAAATAAAAAACGCTTGAAAGCCAAACGACGCCGGAAGTGATTCCAGATCCTCGATGTTATTTTAACACATGTATTTTTGACAGAAGAAGAATAGGGGCTAGTCACGGAGGAGTGAACCGGGGCGGTCAACGATGATGGGAGCTATCTTCATCTTCTTCTTTTTTTCCCTTTCTTCTTTTTTTAGCGGGTTCCAATTTCTTTTGTATTTCTGCACATAAGTACAAACATTCCAGGAAGCTCTTCAAAAGACTTGAAGAGGTTTATAATGGACAGGAATGTGGGGTGAGCTTGATTTGAACCTAACAGGAAAGCACTGAACACGGAAAGACGCCACTCCTACATTTTATCCCTGGAGTGACACTGGGCAGACTTCAGCAAACCTACCGAGTCACGGTAAGTTCCGCCATCGTAGGATCATATAGCTTGTCGAGAGGTGGTGAAATATCCATATCAAGAGCTCCATTTCCAACCGGATTGGGATTGGGGAGATATCCCTGTGCTGCACCTGGTACCGAATAACCCTGAGATGCAGCCAGAAGGGTCGGAAGGCGTTTAAAAGCTAAATCGTCTGTGCGTAATGACAGCTATCGCCCGTGTCTGTATCCACCTACGCCTTTAATGAGAGGGTTAGAGCGGAGGGCTGTAGCAATGGACTCAGTGGGTATGTTGGTCTTTGCAAATGCATCGCCAAGCCAAGACCTTGTAGTCAACGTGCAACAATTTAATTGGACGGTATGATGTGCAATCTAGAGGGTCTTTGGATTTTCTTTAAAAGAGACCCATGGTTGCCTGGGTTCGAGTTTGTGGGAGGACACCTATGACGAAGGCTTCATTATACATTTGGAGTAAAATAGGAGCTACTTTGGTAAAAAAACTTTGTATACAACTCGGTTGGGTGACCGTCAGGCTCTTCCCAGATCGCAGAGATTTAGCATTTAATGACTCATCAACAGAAAACGGTTGTTATATTTCAAGTTTATCACGGCAGACTTGTGGACGAAAGAAGTCATCCAATCCGGAGACGTCCGCCTGAATTTCAGAGGCGTACAGATATTTACGAAACCTCTCAAATTCACCATTAATCTCTCCGGGGTTTAAAGTTATGCCATGCCATGTTCAAGTTCTGGAAATTTGTTGCGATGACGATGGGTAGCTTTGTCTTCTCGTTTGTAATATTTGCTGTCAGTTTTGACCTGTTGCTTGGAGAATTAAACACTCTTTCTTGATATCTGGAGATGGCGAGGCGGCATAAAAACCATCTAATTGAGTAATATAGTGTGTTAACATAGACAGTGTCTCCTTTTTACGTTTCCCGTCATATGCGGAATAGGAGAAAATTTCAACCCCTAGCATAAACTTTTAAGGTTTCCCACAATGTGGATGCAGAAATAACTGGGGTTCTATTGGAACAAATTAAGAAATGGATCTGATCTGATATAATCCTCACAAAGTTCTCATTACTAAATGATTACGGATTCAACCACCATGGTGGCTGTCCTCCATTAACGTTTGGAAATAGTGCTTCTATAGAAGCAGAGGCATGGTCGGAGACGACAAACGGTTTGCATGAACATGAAGCTATGGAATGAATAAGTCTATCTTCATCAAAAAAATTATGGATTTGTGTAAAAGTGTGATGGACAGATGAGAAAATAAGTGGAAAATAAGTTGTCCAAGAATCTGAGACTCCGAATTCCGTCATAAAGGGATCAAATAATCTTTCGATCAAAAGCAAAAAGCAGAAAATTACTTTAGTTTCGGCATGGTTGGGTTCGTCAGGACATTTTTTGTTTTTCTAAATTATTCCCACCTTGTACACAAACACACACTCAACTTGTGTCTGGGTGGATGGTGACAGCATTTATGAACCAAACAACTTCCAAATTCAAAAACACCTATTTAGAAAAATAACAAATTAAGAACATCCATCTATCTATCTGTAAGATATCACAATAATACAATTCTGAGTGGGAAAGAACAACAACTCATCAATAGATGTACATGAAACTGATCATAGTTAAGTCATCCTATGCTATGCTGCTCCATGCTAGGCCCAGTTCAACAGTATCAGTCTCTGACAGGACAGATATGCTTCTTTGGTTCTGGACATTTGTGTTGTCTCTTGCTGATTGAAAGAAGCATTTTCAAAGTTGCCAGATCTCCCCTAAACATGGGACAATTTTCCATCCTGGTGCACGAAATCCAAAAAAAAGGACCAAAAAAGGACCAGTAGGGGGCCCAGCAGAGGTAGACGCCGTGGCGCTAAGATCCGGCGCGGCGCTAAGATCCGGCACGGCTGCAGCCTGTTCCTGCAATGGTCTCTCATTATCTTCTCTTAACTGTGCAACTAAATCGCTCAACTCCTGCAACTCTATCCTTCTAGCTAGACAACACAATTAAGATGTTGTAGTGGAGTGAGGAAAAAAGAAAGTGCCAAAAAAAAGCAAAACAGATCCTCACCAGGTCTCGCTACAAGTCCTGAAGAAACCAACTGCTGCTCTGCCTCAAAAGCAAATCATGCCGACAACGCCAGGTTTGTGGCAGCTAGAGGGGGTGTTGATCGGTATCTTATATCTTATATCTTATATTAAATATTACTCTTCTTAAATGACAGAAGAAAGCCTGACAACGCCACCTCAGGAATTTCTCTTAAGGATTTGATTGCTATTTAACAGTTACCATTATAAGGCACTCAGTAGACCCAAAGCAGTTGGAGGCAAAGCCAGAAGAAGCAAAACTCATTCCAGACAAAGCAGCAGTGTTTCTTCAGGCAAGTCGGCATCGCCACCGCTTCCTAGTGAAGCAGTTACGCCTTGATTCCACTGGGAACGTCGCGGTCGCGTTCTATTGCGGTGCAGCTGTGGTCGCGTCAGGAATAAAAACCCTGCACACGCCGAAGCATCAAGCCACAGCTTGGAGACGCCGCAGCATGCCTGGTGGAATCTCAGACATTGCTTTCCATGGCAGCGACTCCGACAAGCGACCCCGGCGCCGCTGTAACGCAATGACAGAAATGACAAATGTGACAGTCAAATGGCTAATTTGGCATGTTCACACATAGCGCAGCTACCGCTACGTATCTGTAGCGGTTGCAAGACAACGTAAGGGAAGGAGGCGACCCGGGAACGCGTGGGCCCGTGGGCTAGAGCACAAAAGCGAGGGACAGGTTAGGTACCTACCTCCTTTTATAGAAAAGCCTCATTTGGCGATATGCTAATGAGCACAAGACGACAGTCACACTTGCACTGAGCAAGAAGGAGGTATTAAATACTGCTACATACTGATTGTTTATATTAACATCAGGAAGGAAACAACAACAACAACATAAGTTTGATTCTGACTCCACCTGTGAATGGTTACTATGTTATAGTTGATCCCTGTAACTCATACTGTTTTATTTGATAGGATAGCACTGGAAACCAACTCTTCACACATGAGAGTGGTACGTTTTATGCCAAATCTCATCATCCAGCTGGGAGCCTCAGATATTCTGTCCAAACTGTCTCACAGGGATGATGTGAGACAGTTTAAAGACAGTTTTCTGTCTTGAAGATCGAGTGCATCCCTGTCCTTTCGCCCAGCAGCCACGTGTCCCGACTCTAGTCCCCGACCAGGACCGACATAAACGAGAAGCCTCATAAATAAGACATCTTGTATCTTAATTCTCCAAGTTTGGAGAGAAACATGTAATAATAGCAATAGAAACCACTTGATATTCTGTTATTCCTCCAGGACAGACACACTACAGAATCACCATGACAATCCAGATTTTTATACAACTGCTTCATCTGACTCACATATGCACAGCTTCTGGCGGTTTTGAAGAACAGATGCTTTATCTGTTCTTACAGATACCTCAGTAAACACAGCATGAAGTGGGGATTTGGTGGAGTTCATTACAGACAAAATTAACCTACGATGTGATTAAAATGATTAATGGAAAACAAAAAGTAGTGGGCGGGTTTCGGAAGTTAAATTAGAGCATCTGTTACATATTATTCACACGGGGTCTTTCTTAAGCTCTTGAAATCTGCCAAAAAAAAGCCCTTGGATCGTATTCATGAGTGCTTGAAGTTTCCCTAATGACCATTCAGATCCCATTAAATCTTCCATACTGACCCTCGGAGCCCAACTTAGAACCTGCAGAACACCCAAGAACAGCCAAAATGTCGTAAAACCTCTGAAACACCCTAAAGAGCGACCTCTTCAAAAACCCCTCAAGAACCTCTAATGTATTTAAAATGACCTTTTAGATATTCACAAGAAACATTTGAAATACCCCGAAGAACAAACCTGAAATTTAAGCAAGAACTCCTCAAACCTTCCCTAAATCTGAACCAATTAACACAGGGAACCGTTCAAGGGCCATATAATCTCGCCAAGAATGTTTTTCATCTTTCCAAACTCTCCTGAAATGTAATAAAGAACATCTGAAACTATTTCTGAGAAACAGTCCAACAATCTCAAAAATCCCTGGAACCTCCCTCTTATTTGTGAAATATCCTTGTTGGAACCTCCTTAAGCACCACACGTCCCCCTTAAAGGATAACCATTAGAACCTCTTCTGCGCCTTCATAGCACGCTTCTCCAAAAACTTTCCAAGCACTCAACGATGTGTGAAGTCATAAAAAACCATTGAACCCCCCCAACAAGACCATATAAGCCTTCTCAATTCTGCCAAAACTCTTATCAAGGACTCAAACTCTTCTAAAAACTTTCCAAGAACCCCCAAATCTGCGTCCGTCACACTTCCTAAACAACCTCTGGAGACCCCTTTTCAACTTCTGAAAGTACATCACAAACATTTGTGGAACCACCTCTTGGACAACATGAACACATTGAAGGATTCTCAGAATCTTTTCAAGAACTTTTAACTCTTCAAGAAAACTTGAGGGTACCTTATTAAGACCCTCTCTGGCCCCCATTGAAGCTTTATTACATTTTTATGAATGTCTGTATCATGTTTTAGTACTTCTGCAACACTCAAGAATCTCTTAGAACATATAAAGTTTATAAAACTCCACAGAAATATACAAAATAATGTACTGTTTCCTATCAACCCACCAAAACCTGCGTAAACTAGCTAAGCCAAGAACCTCTTAGACTTCCTCAATGTTGCCAAAAGTCTCTACCGAACCCATCATAGAGCAGTGATTCCCAACTGGTGGGACCCATTATTTGTGTCGTGGCTTGTCATTAAGGGGTGATGGGGGGCCCGGAAGCCAGACCAGTTGAGAACCACTGCTATAGAGAACCTCTAGAATCTCCTCGGAACCTTTGAAATTAGTTCCACGGATCTCTGGAATTCCCCGGGGACTTGTCGCGCCTCATCGTTTCAAAACCACCGGATTGTATGGGAAAATGATTAAAACCTCGTAAACAATAACAACTACTAACCCCTCAGGACTTCCTGGGGAAAACAGTCAATAACTTTATTATAAATGGTCGAAAATAGTGGAAAAACAGAAATTTAATATGAAAATACAAACTTTTAGTAAATAGCATAACATCAGAAGAAAGTCATTACCGTGAAAGTCGTTTTCAGTCTAAATAACAAAATTTGCTGGTATGAAAATGTAAGAAACCAACTTTAACTATTTAACAAGGGCAGACCATAACTCCTACAGAACTAAGATGCTAGAAATACGGTATTTTTCTGTTAAAAAAATGTTGATTTTTAGGTAAAAAAAAAGTATGAATTTATTAATTAACTTTATTTCATGTAATTGTCTATATAACTGTAAAAAGGTTAACATTTTATCTGTTTTTTTGGAAAATTAACAGAATATAACAGTATTTTTATGCCAAACACAGATGCCAGTATTTTACGGTAAAATATACCAATTTTTTTTAAAGTGCACCTCAAAACCTTAGGATGTTGTTTTGTCTTTGAATTTTCCAAAGAACCTTTTAAACTATGTTCAATTCCTAAAACTTCCCTAAATACGGTTAAAACTGCGTCACAAATCCATGATGGATTTTGAAGAAGTGTACTTTTCAAACTTCCTGGACTCCTTCAAGAACTCGCCAACCCCCCATAGTGCCTCTATTACACCATTTCAAATGAAATACTTACAAGAAATAACTACATACCCACCAATGACTTGTTGAACTTCATCAAAGACCAACGGGTTCTGTAGGAAAACCTTCTAGAAGGTCACTGAAGCCACTAGAAACCATCGCTGAGAAACATTCGGTTTTGTCTCCAGATCTCCTCCAGACCTCCTGGGACTCCCTGAATGACCTCAGGGGTCCACTCTAATATTCCCAAAAACTTAATGGATTTCACTGAAGACACCTGAATTCTACAGAAGTACCCCTCAAAGCCACTAAACACGACAGAAACCAGCCGAGAGCCTTTGAAACATCTTGTCGTTTCTCTGGATCTCTTCATCAAAGACCTCTGCATTGTGTCGAGAAAACACTTTCAATCTTCTAAATGATGTCCCAAACCGTTCCGGAACCTTACGAAACTTCCCTTAGTGTCGCGAATGTCTGACTTATGTAATTAAGGATTGCCTGACATCATCTCAAGGACAATTCAAATGCTGAAATAACCTTTGGGAAATCCCAGAGAACCTGACCTGAGGCCCTTGAAATACTTTTTTTCTTCAAAACCGTTTAAATCTATGGAATTTCCTCTTAACCATCTATGCAAAGCAACTATCACAGTCTAGATGTTCCATTAAACAGTCTGAGAGGAGATGGAACCAGACAGACTTCATTTGTGGAGCAGGAGCAATGACTGAATGATCTCTGAAAAACAATAACTGATGCACAGCACCGCCCAGTGGTCGGAGGTAGAAATGACACCCTGACAGATGGTGATACTCAAGGAGACGCTCAAGAACAAGGAGGCCCACCTCAATCACAGAGGGGCTCAATATATGACAACTGATTCTTATTTTACGTACTCTTTTTATAGAATTATGAACAAACCAAGGGAATTGAAAAATAATCAAATTGCACATAAAATTTATAATAGATCAGCATAATTTTTTACATCTCCCTCTACTCTACATCTACTGTATCGCCAGTTTCACGCCATCATTTCCAATGAAAAGGTTTTTATTCAAACAGGCGTCAATAACAGCCAGAAAAACAACATTTTTCAAGTTACTAAATATAAAATCAATCAGTTTTTAATTAACAATATCAACAGAAAGGGAACTTTAACTGACTCTCGGTAAATGGCCGGCCTGATTTAGTTGCTTTCTTTCTTCTGTCATAATAAAACAGTAAAAGCCGACTGTTGCTCACTGTATATGTTCCTGCGGTCAGGAACAGCTGCTCCTCAGAAAACACTAAATGCACATGAACAGCCTACAAGTTAATTTCACATTAATTGTAAGCAACTTAATGTTTTCTTGTATTTAATGCAGCAGCACTGACACAAGTTGAACGGCTGGAGGACGTGAACGTACCTCGCCGGATAATTAAAACATGGATTTTATAAACTGAACTAATGAATTTACTAATTATTGTTTTAAATGTTTTTTTTCTCATCCATATCTGCTCCCAGGCTTCGGATGAACCTTAAGTTTATTAGAGCAACTGGATAAACACTGATATATCTGACAACAGAGGAGAGGGGAGGGATGGTTGGTTGACTAGCTGGCTATCGCAGTGCATTCTGGGATTTGCAGTATCTGTGGTGTTTGCGCTGTTTACCAGAGGGACATTATTGAAATTAAATATATATGACATAGGTGCTCCAGACTTCAGGTGTGCAGTGGAAAGGAGATTTTACCTCAAGCCATTTTAATAACAAAGTTCTGAGGGTGATTTTAGAAAATGTTTAGTTGGATTTTAGGGTCAAGTTCAACAGTTCCTTCTTCACTTATGGTTGCTGTAGTTCAGGAGTTGGAGGGGTCTCCCCTCAACTGGAAGGCTGGTGGTTCAATCCCTGACAGCCCAGTCAGTCGTAGGATTCCTGAACCTCGATTTGCTCTCTGGATACTTCAAGGGGGCCTCATAACAGCGGTTATGAGCTGGTTTAAAAGGTTTTATGAGATCTTATAAAACCTAAAAGGTACCTCCGGGCTGTTTTCCTTCCTTAGACTACCTTGGTAGGTAGTAACCACTGAGGACCAGGAAAACCCAACAAGACCTGCAGTTCTCAAAGGATTCTGAGCCATTCAGATGTTCTGAACCAGACAATGTTGCCACCGTCAAAGTTGTTCAGCTCTTTAGGCTTAGTCTTCCATTTTTCCTACTTTTATCACATCAACTTCAAATGTTCCAATGTTCCCTTCATGCTTATAACATCCCACCCACTGATGGTTGCCATGGTAACAAGATAATCAATGTTATTATGCACCAACCAATTCAAAACAAAGAAGAAGACAATAAACCAATTGAAGAAATGAGTGTGTCATTTATTGCTTCGGTTTTTTCCATCTGTTTATATGCATACAATTCTTTATTTACACTTTCCGTCTTTGTTCCCTTTTCTCCTCACAAACAAATACGCTTTCCATTCATTTCTCAGTTTACTGTATTCATGTCAAGGTTAATAAGAGTAAATGTGAACCTCCTACTTTCACATAGATTATCATAACAAAGTTCCTAAATTCGGTTCAGTTTCCTTTACATGATGAACATCATCGTTCTGTCACGTCATTTTACACTCAGATACTCCCTTTGAGAAAAAGAATCAGATTTTAAGAGTTGAAAATCCAGCGGCAGCAACAAAATGGAGAACGGGATGAGCGGAAAGATTATTTACAGTACGGGGAAAAAAATCTATCTAACCCTCGTGAATGTATGCGTTTAAATAAAGTCAGTTTGTACAGCAACAAGTTAGAAAAAAAAGAGGCCATTTTTGTTATAAATGTATTTCTACAGAGAACTATCTAATAACTCAGTGCTACTTAAAAAACATTTCAATAATAATAATAATAATGATAACAATGTTAATTATAATAATGATAATGTTCATTTATTCCCCGCCTATTGTCACTTTAATTTACTTTAAAGTAAAATTATGGGGCATCAGATGTGGGATATAAAAGATTATCGTAAAATTCAAGGTGAGGGAGTCTGGACCCAACCCCAGCTGACGTTCGGCGAGAGGTTGGAGATCACAGGACCGACAGACGGGCAGTTTAGAATCACCGATTCACCTTTGGATTGTATGTGGGGACCCATGCAGACACCGGGAGAACATGCAAACACCACACAGACACAATTTGAACTCGGAACCTTTTGGCTGTGAGACAGTTGTTCTCCCGACAGCGCCCCAGAGACAACCAACAGTCGACTCGCATCAGCTTCCATCGGTTGCAGGATATCGGTATTAACGAGAACTCAAATGTTGGTACTTGGTCCCTGGTATCGGTGTATCTCCACTTTTCAGGCGACCCAAAATCCAAAATCTTCTGTCGTTTTCAGAGAGCCGCAAAATGTGCTTTGGTGCATCCAATCAAATGTTTCAGTCTGATCCAGTTCAGTTTGATGAGGCGGTGCCAGAACAGTTTAGCATTCTGAGCCCGCTTGGGGAGAAAGAACACGACCTTACTTGTACTTCCTTCTCATTGCAAACTGCTGCTGCATCTATAGATTCGTCAGTCCATTAAGAGACCTCAACCGATCTCTGGCTCAGTTTGTCTGCCCGGGGTTTGATGAAAACCTCCTCCTCCTCCTCCTCCTCCTCCTCCTCCTCATCCTCCCTTTGTGCTTCAAAGATGGCACTCATAGGTGCAGAAAAAATGCGGGAGCGAGATGCAAAGCGCCGGCTGGCTGAACAGGGAGGAGTGAGGGGGCGAAGTTGAATTGAGGGGGAGGAGAGGAAGGAGAAAGGTGATGAGGAGGAGGGGAGGAGGTGATTTTGTATCACATCCCTGCGCCTCCATCTTAACATCATGGAGTTGTGACTGCAGGGAGAAGCGGAAGACAGCGGTACATCCAGAGTGACATGTGCATTGATGTCGTGTTTATCGGACACAGGTTTGGCGGTGGGTTTCTTCGGTGACGGCGGCCGCGACGTCCGACTCTGGAGGTTAGTCGCCGTCTGAGGAGGACTCGTTACCCGGAGCCTCTCCACAGCTGAAATCCGAGATGAGGAATTAGAAAGACTTCCCTTCGTCAACAAGAGAGCCTTAAAGCTTTCGCTTCTCGTTGATTTGTGGTTTTTGAGAGATGCAGGTCTCATCGGGACAGGCAGGGGATCCATCGGCGTGACAGGAGGGGGGGAGGAGGAGGAGGAGGGGGTATGATGTCTGTCATCTTCCAAATCCCTTCTTCCTAGCATCTTCCTCTTAGACCTGAGGCAAACAGAAAAAGAAAACCAGCATTATTCCTCTGTAACAATCCAGACATGCAAAAATCAATGCAAAGCAACAAGACCCCGGGAATTTGCACCGTCCAGCGCAACTGACTTAAATGGTGTGATGCGACGTAGCATCATTCACGATTAACATTTCCAATGTGGGCAAGAAAGTCGCATGGTACTATGACACAAAAGCCTTTCAGCGTCTTCAAAACTACAAACGTCTGGATGTCAGTAGGACGTTGATCCAGGAGGGGTGGAGGCCCAATGGAGCTTCCTGGGTCCGCCTCCTGATTGGTGCTGAGGCTTGCATTGACTTGCAGGGCGGATGTGAATAATACCAGGTGACACTGACACGGTGCAAATAGAGGGAAGACATTTATGTCAGGCCAAGCATGTTATCTGTTGGACAGCGAAGAGAAAGGAACCCTAAACTAGTCTGCTATTAAAGGAAGGACAGAGAGGACAAAGAAGGAGACTAAAAGTAAAGGTAAGAAGGGGACAAGACCAAACATTCACTGTTCCCCACAACAGGACGGATCTATAAGAGGATTAATTAAATTTTCAATGTCAGTTATAATTCTTGTTGTCTATCAGATTAAGAGTTTGATTTTCAAAATAAAACTCAAAAATCTACATATCCAAGGACACAGAAGTTTTTCCGCTACTGGAAAAACTCAATTTGTGTTGATGAGGAAGGACCCCAACCTCCTCTCACAGTGGAGAGATAAAATACGGAACTTCAAGAAACCAGGAAGTATGAGACGACACCGTTGGGGACCCTTACAATCGTAAATGAACTTTCACTGAATTTTTGTCGGGTGGCGTTTGAGGAAACGTGGCCAAACTATTTCCTGATACGTACAGACATATGAACAGACAGGGGGTAACAGATATGCCCCTTCAGTGGGGGGCTTAAAACAAATAAAATCAGTATCAAAGGGCGCCTTCCTACGAAGGAGAATCAGGGCCAGGCTTTAGAAAACTTTTTCTGTTTTTCCATAATTAATTTTGTGAAAAAAGTCAAACCAGATCAGATTAGAGATTTTGGGATGTGAGGAAGTCGTCTGATGTTACTTTGGGGTCGTTGTTTGTTCTGTAGGCCTCCATCCACACAACGTACGACTAAAGCCGTCAGAACAACCATTGATGCCGATGACGGATGGTTTCAGCTCTTCATACGAATCCAAATTTCCACTTTATTCTCAAAATGGGGAATTGAAAAAAAAAAATTTTTCTTCTTATGGAATATTAAAAGAAAAAAAAAAGTCCTCCTCAGATTTATTTTAGTTATGCTTCGCGCTAATACTCCTTCGTATTTCCCAGTACATGGGAGAGGTATACATAAAGTTTTGTGAGAAAACACTGCTATGATTATGAACACTTTTCTTGTTTTTTTTAAATGTCCCACAAACCCTCATCTGCAAACCACGGAAACAAACTAGCAAACAAACAAAGGAAAAATGTATTTGAAAAGAAAAAGGCTCCACTTCAGCACCTGGTTATTGTGTGTAGATAGTTTTGTAAAAAAAAAAGATACTGAACTACTTTTCAGTTGTGCGCTGAAAAGGAAATTTGATCTTGAATGTGAAAGATTGAGAAAAAAAACTTTATTCCTTCTTATCATCCCTCTTCACAAAAAAAACAAGGAACAGGGAAGGAGGGAAGGAAAGTTAGTTGAAGGAGGGAATCTAACGGGAAACTAAACCGGGATGAAGATCTAATCTTCACCTACTCAGGGTTTTACCTGCAGCCAAGCCCTGCCTACCAGGGCCTTCACGCCATGCCTTCCCATACTGCACTGCTCCACAGAGGCAGAGGAGGAAAAGTCAGGCAAGCGTCACGAGAATGTAACTGATTGATTGTGACCCGAACGATGTCTGGAGTTCTGTGGTGGGTTTCCTACCTGTGGATGACGGCAAATAAATCGTCTGTGGTCCGCGGGCGTCTGGAGACGCACAGTTGATCTGCTGAAACGCGGACGAAGACATCAGCTGGAAACAGAGAGGAAATTAAAAAACACTTTTTATGTCGCACACCAATCAGATTCAAGAATAGTTCCATTGGGTCATTAAACTTATTTCACTCGGTTCTGTCGATAGTCACTCCAACATTCAATCATCTAAAAAAAGAGCGGGCTGAAGAAAAAAAACATAAACCAATCAGCCAAAACATTAAAACTCCTTACTGAGTCTCATTTCCACCGTCACCTGTCAGTGGGTGGGATACATCGGTAGCAGGTGAACATTTTGTTCTGAACCTGAAAATTCATCCAGGTGTAAAGATCAACAACTTTTGGGAAGAGCCACTTTGTGATTTCCAGACGTCTGGGTCGGAGTCCCTCCAGAACTACAGGTCTTGTTACCGGTCTGCAGTGGTCACTACATACCAAAGTGGTCTTAGGTAGGACAACGCCAAAGCTAGTATGATGCATGTGGGGAGCAAAAGCAAAGCCTGAGTTGTCAAATCCCACAGAAGAGCTACTCTAGAACAAATTGCTGAAAAAGTTAATGCTGGTTCTGATGAAATGGTGTCGTTGTCATGCGTTGTCACCACAGAACTGTGGTGGTTTTAATGTTGTGGCTGATTGGTGTATTACTACCTTTTCTGTCAACACGAGTACACAAAAACTCGCCCCACAGATTTTCATGAAACTTTGTAAGATAGTGGAGTAGGAGATGAGGAAGCACTCTATAATTTCCCGTAGCCCACCTGAATAAAGTGGTGGGTTCTGAATCTTGGTTTCACTTTCTTAAACATTGGAAAGATGGCGAACAGAAAGATTCCATAGATCTTAGAGAAACTTGAAAAAAAGGTGTAACTTAAGGAAACCTACCATCTTGCACTTCCTGCCCTTGCATCCTCCTTTCTGTCTCTTCCTCCTCTGGTTCCTGTATCATGAGGTCTGGGAGTGACTCCCCCTGCAGGCTGTAAGTGGACACAGCACTGCTGAGGGAGTACTGGCTCTGGCCAATCAGGGAGCAGAAACTTTCAGAGTCACTTGTGTTTTGATCGCATCCATTGGTCATCCAGACCCTCTCTCTCGTTTGCATCGCCCTCTCCTTCACCACATCTAGTTCATCTCCAGATGAGGATGAAGATGACGAAGAAGATGATGAGGATGGGGAGGGCTCTGTTGTTGATGACATCATTGGCAGTTGCCTGCCAACTCTCCTCTTCCTCCTCTTCATTGTTTTGTCTTTTTTCCTTGCGGTCGATGGCATCATGATCATTGTCTTTATCTCGATCTCTTCCTCTCTCTGCTTCTCATCTTCTCGGTCTCCAACAAGTGACGACATTGTTATCCTCTTGTGAATTTTTTCCTCATCACTGTTTTGAACTGCTTTCCTGAGGATCCAGGGTTGGGGACCCTCTGTCTGGGCAGATCCACATGCTTCCAGAATCTCAGTGGCTCCCCATGTTTTTGAGGTACAACAGTTCTCCAAACTACCAATGGTGTCATTGACAACATTCAGAGCGTCTTTGGTGGCGCGGTTCTCCCAGATGCTAATCCTTCCAGAAACGCTGCAGCTTCCATGAAGGCCTATGGTCCCTGAAGTGCTGCTGATCTCCATATCGTCATAAGATCCTGAGGTACTGCAGATCTCCGGGGTACAGACGGTACTACTGGTCCCTGTCCTGCTCTGGGTCAGTAACTTATTAGTGGGCCCCAGGGTGTCACAGGGTGTTAAAGTACCTTGGGATTCTGCTCCTGTATTAACAGATACAAAGGAGGTTTTATGTGGGATCAATGAGAGATCCTGTCTCTTGTGCAAAATCGGCGGTTTCTGCCTCTGAGGGGGGCTGGTGGGCAAACGTGTTGTGACGTCAGTTGTTGTGCTTTCAGGCAAAGAAGCAGCATTCATTGAGTACTTGGGTAAAGTTGAGGGGTACGGGATTTTCATTTCATCAGCAGTAGTCCGATTCAAGTGCTCTGGTGAAGGTGTACTGTGGGCCGGATGTGGAGGTAAAGGTGTGCAGAGGGAATCCGTGGGAAGCTTTGATTGGCTGGTGATCTGCTCTTGACCTTTCCACCCAGATGGTCTTTGTTTTACTTCAGGGGATGCCTTGACACCCAAAAGGTAAAGGTCAGGCTTCTTTGGCAAGATGGGCTTCACAGGGGAGCGGGTCTTCTGTGGGCTGTCTTGCTTAAAGACTCTTACTGTTTGTTTTGAATCACTATAAGATGAAGAATCTCCATAAGCTGCACAATGATTCTGCTTTTCTGAAATATTCATGTCCTTTTCTATGGATTTGTCTTTACTTTTTGGCGGCATTGACCTGCTTTCACTCTGAGACTCTTGTTTTGTTGTAGACATTGAGAAGTAGGAGGACTCTGTGTCCCAGACGTCCTCGGTGTTTTCCAGTTTTTCAGCAAGCTCACTTAGCATAGCATCAGCTAATATTGTTTCTCTGCCTTGTTTTTGCAAAGAGGAATTTGAGTTTACGAGATAGTTGTCAGTATCATACGATGTTTTGACCGATAGACTTTCTGGACCGGAGACAGGATAACTGGTCAGTGTAGTGTACAGGTGTGAATCCTCCTTCTCTATTTGATTGTACAGAACGTCTTGATGATCTTCACCGTTGCTCAGCTCTGACTCGGAGCACCTCTGGTTAGCTAGCTTAGCAACATGGTTTCGTTGACTGTGAAGATTTGTGCAGGAAGGCTTATCATTAAGTGTCCTAACGTTAGTACATTTTTGATTTAATGTCCCTCCTGGTTGCTTTGTGTCTGCGATGATATAATCACTAGCATTACACCTTAAAGCACTCGTTATGTTAGCTCCATTGCTACGTAAATCACAAAAAGCATTTTGTGATACAGATACATTCAGCTTCACATCAGTCTCTCTGCGGCCGTCAAGACGAACATTGACCAGTGCAGCACTCTCCAGCTCAGCTTCTTTGCTCGGTATATCCTGCATTTTAGATGCAACTTTTGATAGCATTGTGCTAGTAGGTGGCTCTTCCTGGTTCTTCACAGGGCGAAGTTTGACACGCTGCAATGCTCCTGCAGTAACCAGTGGGCAGGAGCGTGTGGTCATCTTCACACAGATGTTTGAAGCCTTGCCAAGGAGTGGTGGGGTGAGAGGGGTGGCAGAGGAGAGAGTTGGCAGAGGGGGAGGAGGTGGTGTTGGAGGAGGAGGAGGATCAGCATGGTCAATCTCAATCATTGATGATTCTGGGAGTTCTGAAGGAGGAGGAGGGAAAGGAGTAGAGGCAGGAGGCGTTGAGGAAGTTGGTGGAGGATGGAAGTTGGTTGACGATGATGACACTTGAATATGACTGAAAGTCTGTCTGATGGCATGGGAATAAGATGGGGGTGGAGGCCGAGAGCAAGGAGGAGGAAGAGGATTAGTACGAGGAGAAAGAGTGAGGGATGAACGTGGGAGAGCTGGAGGAGATGGAAGAGGACGGGGAGGAGGAAGTGATGACATTGGGAGAGAAGGGGGAGGAGGAATTGATGAAGGTGGGAGAGGAGGAGGAGATGGAAGAGGAGGGGGAGGAGGGAGTAATGAAGATGGAGGAGAAGCAGCAGAGAGATCAGTGAAAGAAGTCACCGTTCTGCCTGGTTGTGCAAGGGGAGAAGAGGGAGCTGGTTCATGAAAGGGGTAGTGGAAGAAGGGAGAAGCTCCTTCTGGTAGTGGTGGAGGAGGTGGTGGCGCAGGGAGATTGGGATGCTTGGCAGAAGAGTCTGAGGAGGTGCAAGAGGACAGTGAAGAGGTGGAGGAGAATGAAGAGGAGAGGGAAGAGAAGAGGGATGACTTTCTCTTTGGCACTGGTGGCTTTGGCCTCCTTTCACTCCGAGACGTCGACTTGGGCAATGAGGAGACGACACAAGGCAGTGGGAAGGAAGATGAGAGAGGGTCGGTCGGGGTTATGGAGAATGCTCCGAGACTCGCTGTAAGAGGAGAGGAGGGAGTGACGGGGGAGGACAGGGGGGTACCAGGAGTCGGGGTGTTAGACTGGCTGGAGTAGCCACTGGAGGGCGATGCCAGGCGCTGCATCCCAGCGATGGACGAACCAGCTGGTTGATCGTTGATTGTAAATCTCAATACTTCCTCCTCAGAACCCGGAGATCCAGGGGTCAACACGTGCTCATGGGAGTGACTGGGGTTTTGTGGTGGGTGCTCAGGACAACCCTCCAAAGGGGTTCCCACCTTGAAGTCTGGGCTTAAAGGTTCAAAGGTTGTGACTGACCCACAACTAAACCCAGTCTGACGTCTTCTAGTGCTGCTCCTGGGCACCCAGGGGTCATTGAATGTCTTTGGAGACGAGGCGGGTGTTTGGTGGGGGATTTGCTTCAGACAGGGTTGATGTTCCAGATGAGGACTGGAGGAAGAGGAGTGGGAAGATTTGCTCCTTCCCGGACGTCGCCTTAGAGAGTCAGAACGCAAAGGTGGAGGAGGCGGGCGCTTGGATTTGCGGAGGGAAATGCTGCGGTTGACGGTGAGGGAAGAGGAAGACGACGACGTGCTGTGCTTCCTCTTGTCCCGGCTTAACGAGGGAGAGGATTTCTCTGAACATATGGATTCGCGGTCGTCGTGACATGGGTTAGAGCGGCCAGAAGAAAGCAGGGGACCAAAGTTCCAACCCTCCAAAGAATCACATCTCATCTCCTGTGTGATGCTGTTCCAGTCACTTCCTGTCTGGTTGCTGTGGACGCTGGAGGAGCTGGGGGAAAGAGACTGATCGCTCCACACCTCCTCATTGAAGGAGCCTCCATCATGGGAGCATTGTATATTGTGCTGGGTAGCCTTCTGCTCATCACGGGCTTGGAGGATAAACTGAGACTCTGATTCTGCAATGGAAGACGAGGATAGGTAGAGGGAGGAAGGAGGGGAACCGCGACATAGAGGTTTATCGCTGGGGTAAGACCACTCTGATTGCTGGGCGTTGCCGCCGGGGCTGGGGAGGGAAGATTGGGCGAGGGGGGAAGGAGAAGAGGAGGAGTGGGAAGATGGTGACCGAGGAACCACTCCAGAAGTGTGGTCAAAGGGCAGCAGGAGCTGGAGGTCGCCGGGAAAATCCTGCATATCTTGTGACTGAAGATAAGAGAGACAGAAAGACAAGAAGGAAAGAATATTGATATTTTGTGAGACTTACTAAACAACTTATGACAAAGATTCCCCCTGAACTGACCTGGTAACAAGATGAGGAGGCACTGAGTGTCATGTAGGAGATGCTACTACAGGTGGCCACAGAGTTCAGTGAGGAATTGGTTTCCAGGCGGGGGAGGCTGTGGACCTCCGAGGGGACAGAAGCGCAGGAAGCGTCGGGGTCCTGACAGGAGTGGTCAGGTGGACATGACATAAGAGAGGCCATGAGGCTGGACAACCCCTCTCCTCGAGGGGCTCGGATCCTCCTGATAGATGAAAGCCCCTCCTCACTTATTTCTGCCTTATCCCTCGCTTGAGTCTCCTCCACTATGCCCCTCTCTGGATGGGTGGAGTTGCTGGAGGAAGGTCGGCCGGCAGTGGACATGTGACGAGGAATAATCGAAGAATCTGAAGGAACTGAGGCTAAGAGATGACATGAGAAGAAATCTTTCAGGTAAAGGTGAGGGGATTGAACAATAGTGTGCAGAAAGAAGTGACATTATCTGAATGAATGAATGAATAGGTGAATGAATGAATGAATGAATGAATGAATGAATGAATGAATGAATGAATGAATGAATGAATGAATGAATGGGTGAATGAATGAATGAATGAATGAAGCTTCTACCCAGCTTGCGGCTGACGTCGTCCGGTATCCCAGTATCTGTCTTGCGGCGGCTCAGGAGGCGGGGTTGTCGGGATAACGAGTCATTGTGGGAAATCTCTTTTCGAAAACTGGCCTGACGATCAAAACCCTCTCCTAACGTGGGCAAACGTACAAAAGTACAACCGGTTACACTTCAAACCGACTCTTATCCTTTTGGCAAAAAGTCTTAGGTAAGAAATTCATCTTTAAAAAGTTCTGTTTTCAAAAGACAACATTGCACAAAAAGAAAAAACATCCTGTTACACATCAACAAAAACAACTAAAAACAACGTTGTCCGGTGAGTCCAGTCGCCTACCGGTTATATTGATAGCGACGACATCAGCCGGGACCGACTGGGCCTGCTGCCTCACCCTCTCCTCCGGCGTTGGAAGGCGAGGAGTCGACTCTGTCTCCATGCCAACAACTGGCTCCCAGGCATGGGCAAAGCTATCCCAACAGGAAGTGTTGTGTATGGGGTTGAGAACCAGTTGGGTCAGAGGTCGCGTGTTGTTCACGATGAACCTCTCCTCGTCTTCATCAGAGGAAATTGAGGACTGAGTAAACACACACACACACAGACACATTCAATTTACATATTTGTTTAGGTTTGTTAGGGTCCAACTAAACGGGAAATGATCACATATAACACCGGGTCTACATGAGTTAACACATTGGACTATTACCTGATATGGAACGGAATAGAATTGTATTAATTTTGAATAAAGAAATGTAAAAAAAAAAAATTGAAAAAAACAGGATATTTGACAAATCATACAAAAATATATAAATAATAACCAACAAAGATAAAAATTTGTCCATCAAGTCCGGCCCCTATACCTTTACTTTACCTGTGTAAAAGAACTTTATGCATAATTGACTCTCTTTTCCCGGTGCATGATCTCAATACATCTTCATCATATACCAATCATATTAATCAATGAATTTAAAGCCTAGCTTAGCATCTCCAGGTTCAAATTCAAACCCGGTATGCTTGTTTTTAAACTGAGAATTGAACTCCCGGTAAGTGTAATCGAGGATTCAAATGAACCATGTAGATCCAGCTGGCCCGGATTTGAGTTAAAACACACTTGGATCTCAAGGATACCTGGTTGGGCTGAGTTAATCCACAGCTAAATCTTTTAACCTCATAATCCTACATATAATTATGTTTAAAATGACTGTTTAAACCACGTTAGGATTCACCCCAGTTAAATAACCGCAATGGAATTAAAACGTTTATGATAAGTCAGCCTTGATTCTAGTTAAACGTCATCTTCTCGTAACACTTCCTAGGTTTGAGATTAATGTCAGCTATAGTGATTATTTAGAAAATCTATTTTTAAAGGAGTTAGGATTAAGAAAGTGGGGTCAATACTCACCTCAAGTCAAACGGTGGGATTTGAATTAACACCCAACTACAACTTGAATTTAACTCCAATTCAGTTTAAGTCAGTGTGAGAGGGTCCAGGTTTAAGCTCTGGAGTGTAGTTTCATTCATCTATAAAAGGCCATCAAAGGGCCGCGTCACAAAGACATGCCACGTCACACAGCCATCAAAGCCACAGAAGTCCTTTGTCCCAGCGACATCAAAGCCGAAGAAGTCTTACATCACAATGACGTCCCATCCCATGATGACACACACAAACAGAACCAAACAGAAACAGGTGCGCGGACACACACAAACAGAAACAGGTGCGCGGACACACACAAACAGAAACAGGTGCGCGGACACACACAAACAGAAACAGGTGCGCGGACACACACAAACAGAAACAGGTGCGCGGACACACACAAACAGAAACAAACGGAACCACGCGTGCAGACAGGTGCGTGGACACACACGCGCCTGTCAGTCACACCTTTCAGCCATATCATTATCACCAGATTTTTGATCTGGTTACCATGGTCACATTTCAGTGAGTGGATATATTCAGCAGCAAGCAAAAATTTGATCCAGTAAAAAGGATCCCTGAACGCATCGATGTGTGTGGAAAAAACGATGCAGACTGGTGTGGATGTAATGTACACACTCTACATCAGTCATCAAACCACAAACGCACTCATGAAAACCGTGAAACCGTGATTTTCTTTTCCTCTGACAATAGTTGTTAGATGAAAATCTTATCTCGAGACATCCTTCCTCATATCACAATATCAAAGCCACCGAAGTCCCGCTCCACAAATCCACCAAGGACTCATGATTCAAAGCTTAAACCCAGTCTAACAGAAGTCATGGCTTATTGTGTAAGTTTAACTGAGACAGAATCGTACTTATATTATATATTTTACCCGCCAAAAGAGATCTTAATCTCAACTTCAAGTCTGGTTTAACAAAAAAAAACTCAAACTCAATCCCCGGATTAGTTGGTCTTGTCTCATTCTAGTTGAACCCCACTAGCGTCACACGTTACCCGATAGATTTAAATCGCATCTAAACCCATTAGTGTCTTTTTTAATATGCAGGAGTCACGTTTGTTTACCAGCCTAGAATCGAACCCAGCTCTGTGAGATTAACCCCATTAGAGTTTAATTTAGCCTGGGAAGGTTGAGGTTTAAAGCTGTTGGTTGAACTTCATTGAACCCCCCTACCTAAAAGAACTACTCACCCCACTGACCTCAACACGATCCCTCCGTTCTACCCACTCATACCGCCTCCTCCTTCCCCGGACTAAGCTCAGCACC
>VRLP01006337.1:0-29231 GCA_009660295.1 Lophius piscatorius
GTGTGTGTGTGTGTGTGTGTGTGTGTGTGTGTGTGTGTGTGTGTGTGTGTGTGTGTGTGTGTGTGTGTGTGTGTGTGTGTGTGTGTGTGTGTGTGTGTGTGTGCAGCAGATAAACCGTGGATGTCAGTAGATCGGTTAAATCACCTTCAAACATCACGGGGCTTCATTAGGAAACACACTGCAGTCATGTGACATGTTGTACACGTAGTATTACTAGTATCAGTACAAAAGGAGAGTCGTACAGGATTATTAAGTCCATTAATATATTATATTAATATATACGTTCAGTCGACTTATGGACCATTGATGCTTAAAACAAACAGAAGAATAATTACTAACTAATAGTTATTATTAGTCATGGTTTCTAACCGGAGGTGTTCCTGAGACCTTCTGTCTGGTTCTGTTGGGTGGAAACAGAGAGTGGATTTGTGGGCACAAATCCCCCCCCCTCAGGTTCACCCCTCTCTAGCTGTAAAACTTTACTTGTATATTTTGAAGGGCAGTTAAGTTATTAACTTTATAATGTGATTTAAACCTGTAATAAATACGGTGAAGACAATACTGGTACCAACATGGAAGGTTTGGTTATTTATACCCAAATTCAGGCTCAGTAAGAGTAATACTGTGTAAAGACAGGGATTAAGGCAGGGTTCTGGATCACACAGGGATGAAGGTTCAGATCCACGCTGCTCTACAGAGGCTGATATGGGCGCCCATATTTACCGCGCTGACGGGGTTTGATGCATCACAGCGGGGGACGGAGGGACATTTCTCACCACCTCCTGTGAAGAATAAATCCTTGACCGACAGAATAATGCTATTTATAGACTCAGAGTTTTCCCGTACGTCAAGCTGAGACAGACGGATGCTGCTTTTCTAAACGCCTCTGTGACACAGAACCTCACAGACGGCCGCGTTCTTCTGAGTTCACAGCAAACGCAACGCACCGCTTCTACGTGACGTGCAGGTAAATGTGGATTTACACCCGCTGGTACAACTGATGCAAACGTAGCAACGTGAACGAGGAGAACATTTGCATCTTTCAAATCTTTGCAGGACTTGAAGTCCTTCAACTTCAATGAGAAATGTCAGGAAGACATGAAGCAGAAAGGACGGCCCGGCTGAAGCCCGGCTGAAGCCCGGCTGAAGCCCGGCTGAAACGACACGACTGTGGCCGAACAGGGCGATTCTTTCTCCTGTAGAATCCGACGGGACTCCAGCGAATCCAGGAGACCCAGACTGGAGGAGACTCTCAGTTGTCTCATCTACAGACGGAGACACGTCCTCACAGTTAAAACAACCTCTTATGACGAACAAACTCCTGCCTTCCGGCCCGACGTAGGAGACACCGTGCGACTGCACGTTGGGTTTTCCTGGACTGCAACAGAACCTGTCCAGGTTCAACCACTGTAGAACCTGGACAGGATCATGGACGCCCAAAGCTCACTGAGGTATGAAGATCTGAAGATCTACTGAAGCATAAACTAGTGAAAAAGTGACAGCTGGGCTGATTGACAGGAGTCAGAACACACAGTGACATCGCAGTGACATCACAGTGACATCACAGTGACATCACAGAGCTGCTTTGAAGGCCAAAGAGGGACCGATACAAAGTTAGGCAGGAGGTGATAATATAGTTGCTGATCAATGTAAATTTGCAATCTAGAAAAACTGACTTAATAGAACCTTTTCAATAAATAAAGATGCTAAAATGTAAACAGAAAGAATGTCAGGTGGTCACGTTAAAGTCATGTCAAAGTTTTGTACAACAGGTCAGAATGAGGAAGAGTGACGATGAAAGAGTAACGTCTGCCAGAACAAAAAGCTGTTTTAGCATGAAACAAAGTCATGTTTGATGGAGAAAACATAATATATAAACATGAAAGATGTTTAGTGATGTCAACATCTGCATGAAGACGTGAATCACCCAGACGTTCACTCCTTCATACACAAACTCTAAACTCTTCATCAGTCCGATCACAGGCTGATTAACGTTTGCAGCTTAATGACACGCCCACCGCCTCAGTACCGTCCACTCAGACGGACACCGTGTGCGACGGCTGAATCTACACTACAACATAAATAAAAAGAATCCCCCGTTTCCCACCCTGGCCTGCCAACATGAACGTCACATGGAAACTCTTCCTTTTGTCTGATTGATGCAAACACGTCGGGTCAGGTGTTCTGAGCGTGAAGAGTGCGGCGCTGCATCGCCGGATGGATCGGATGACGGCTGCCACGCACGCAGACCGCCTGAGGACCAGAACCGGCATCTTTCACCACAACGTTGTCCCTTTAATCAAACAGCTGTGTAGATTTAAACACCGTCAGACCAAATATTCACAGGGAGAATCTCCTCCTTCCTGTTGTCAGCAGCTTCCTCCCATCAGGCCTGACTTCTCAACCATGACAAACTCCCTGATAGGCGGCTCATCCCGACCACCATCCAACGTGTTGCACACAAACGTCACAACTCAGGCCGGAGACCTTCCTCACTTCCCTGAAGACTCTGAGCAGCTGCAGCAGGAGGCAGCAGATCCTCCTGTCCTCTGCAGCTTCGCCGGAGTCTCAGGGATTCATCTCCCGATTCACCTGCAGCACGTCACCGTGGAAACAACTCACCGACGCCGACCAGCTGATCCACACGCCACGGGATCAAGGTCCATCTCAGATCCTGGTCCCCAGCAGAGCTGCATCCCTGCAGCCGTCCGCCGTCCGCCGGTCCTCAACGCTTCTCCTCCTCATCAGGCAGAAGGAGCCTCACTTTTATATGTGAAAGAGGAGAAGGCATCGATTCTCGCTCCTTCCCTTCTACCTCTTCTTCACCCAATCCACCTCAGTCCTACACCCCCCGCTCTCCCTCCCCCCTGCCCTGTCTCCTCCTCTGTTACCATGGAGACGGATGAGGCTGAGGCCTGACTGGTGGGGTTTGTTGTGATGCGGCGTTCTGGCGGTGCAGCCCACCGGATTGATGGCCTTTTCTGGAAGCATCAGCCTCTCGTGCTGCGACTCGCTGCTCCGCCGGTTTTGTTGCTCCTCAGCAGGAGGATCGATGTTCAGCAGGAGAAGCTACATCTAAATCTACGCCGGCGTGCTTTAGGTTATGGAAAACCATCGTTATCTTCATGGATGTTTTCATCAGCCTTCGGCTCGTACAAATAAAAGCCACACTTTTTTATTGTGGATTGTTTCCATTGAAATGAATTATTCTGTTGAATGTTTGTTTTATCTCGTCTTTATTTTCACCATGTCAGAAGGATAATCTGAAATGTTTCTGTGGAGGTTGTGGGCGGAGCCAAATACAAAACAAAGAGCGCTCTCATGGTTTTGTATTTGTTTCAAACTAAAGCGTTGGATCCTGAAATAAAGATTTAAAACAAAGACAAGCCGAGTTAACAGTTTTTATCTTCACGAATCATCCCAGCTTCCTCTTCATCACTCGCTCTCTGAGCGTCTCAGAATGATTCAGAGTCATCAGTCATCATCTGACCCTTTCAGTTTCACCCCGGATCAAGAACCAGAACCGACAGCCACTCCTTCAACTATCCAAACACACAAACCAGGAAGCAGCTGCTGCTCCCTCAGGAACAGGATACATGCAGAGAAATGATTCCACCATGTTGTTCTGTGTCTGACTGTAAGTGATCTTCCTCTCCAAACCTCTGCTGACGCCTCCAGACCGTAAGAACGCAGGGATGAGGGACACGCAGGACGAAGATCATTCTTATCTGAGCTGACAGAGGCTGATCACATGATCACTTCATCACAGGGTCACAGGATAACTTCATCACTTCATCACAGGATCACTTCATCCAATCATCACATGATCACCTGATCACAGGTTCACTTCATCACAGGATCACTTCATCACAGGATCACTTCATCACAGGATCACCTGATCACATCATCACTTCATCACAGGATCACCTCATCACCTCATCACATGATCACAGCAGCACCTGATCACCTCATCACATGATCACCTCATCACCTGATCACTTCATCACAGGATCACCTGATCACTTCATCACAGGATCACTTCATCACATGATCACATGATCACAGCATCACCTCATCACATGATCACCTCATCACCTGATCACAGGATCACCTGATCACAGGATCACATCATCACATGATCACCTGATCCTCTCATCACAGGATCACCTGATCACTTCATCACAGGGTCACCTGATCACTTCATCACCGGATCACCTGATCACTTCATCACAGGATCACATCATCACATGATCACCTCATCACATGATCACCTGATCCCCTGATCACAGGATCACCTGATCACTTCATCACAGGATCACCTGATCACTTCATCACAGGATCACCTGATCACTTCATCACCGGATCACCTGATCACTTCATCACAGGATCACATGATCACATGATCACATGATCAGAAATAGCTGGAGTCCACTGAGAGTTCTGGCCGATGATGCTCATCCCACTTCCTGTGTTTAGAAGTGAGAAATAACCAGAATAAACACACGCGGCGTCACATACCTTATATTCAGATGCTCCTCCCCCAGATGTCTGGATAACTAATTATTTAATCTACTGCACAGAAGAAGAATGTTTTTAAGTTCCATCTATGAATCCAAACACAGATGGTATCCAGAACCAGAACCACACCTTGTACTGCGACATGAGGATCTTAGTTTTCACTATAATTGTATAAGATAAATAGAATAGCAGACTGAAAACAGAACTTCTTTGGAGGAGGGAGGAATTCTTGGATCCGCCACTTTATCCAGATCTGGACCCAAATGTTCTTTCCTGATCCATGACCCAGTCCTTCCCAGAACTGGCTTGAGTAGTTTTTGTATAATTAGGGAACTAAACATGTTCTAAAGGTAGTGTGAAATCCTTTTATCCCGATCCGCTGTGTGGCCGTACCGGACCAGAACAAGGAGGAAGTAGCCTGGTCTGATGATTCACATCTCCAGAAGCATGTTCTTTGATTACAGCACCAGGATGTTCTGAAGCAGGAAGGCCAGCCAGGAGAGGCCCTTTCTTGGTTTTGGTACTGCTGGTAAACCTTAGTTCCTACCATCATGTAGATGTTCCTTTGACCCGGAGCTCCAACCCAGCATCTATGGGATGTTCTCAACCAACAATTCTGATTTATGGAGGCTCTGCTCACAACTTCCCGGACTTAACGGATCTGCTGCTGAAAATTGGCATCAGATACCACAGCAGAAGAACCTTCAGAGGTTCTGGTGGAGTCCGAGACCACCACGGGTCAGAGCTGAGACAGAAAGGGACCTGATAATATTCGGCCAGTGGTTATAATGTAATGGCTGATTGAATGAGGGAGGAACGAGATTTAGAGAAACCTTCAGGAAGTTATCCCAGATCTCCAGGGAGATTCTTTCTCCTGTAGAATCCGACGGGACTCCAGCGAATCCAGGAGACCCAGACTGGAGGAGAGTCTCATCACCTGATGAGATAAACTCTCAGTGGTCTCATCTACAGACGGACACACGTCCTCAATCCTCCTCCATACCAGCACGCCGTTCTGATCATGTGCCGCCGCCGCCGCCACCACACACCCTTCATCTCACTCTGGTTTATCTCTGAGCTGCAGGGATGCTCATCCTCAGAATGAAATGACTTGTTGACAACACACACACACACACACACACACACACACACACACTTTATCTGAGAATCAGCAGAACACACACTAACACAATTAACCTCTGCTGGATAAACGCCGCCGCCCCGCTCTTCATCGGAAACATCTGCCACCTTTAACGGCTGTTAATTTCAGCTTCTGTCAGGCTCCTCTTCTCCTCAGCAGACGCTCCTGCTACTCCTCCTGAGGAGACGCCGATGGCGATCAGTCGCCGTCACACACCAGTTTAAATTCCCACTTCAGCCGAGTCTCCGGTTCATTCTTGGGCCTGATGGTGACATTAGAAGAACCGGAGGAAGAAGGTTCCTGCCGGAAGACCCAGAAGACAAGAAGGTGTGGCAGCTTGTCTGAGCTGCATGTTTCCACACCGCCACGCCCACTCAATCACCCACTGACCAACTGCATGGACGCGTAGCAACAAGCTAGCGAGTGAGTACAGGACAAAAGTCTTGAGGGTTCTACAGAGGAGGTAGAAGATGGAGGGAGACAGAACGATGATGATGATGATGAAGCTGAAGATCAAGCTTCGTTCAACCAGAATTATGACACCTCATACCTGAAAAATGGTTTTAAAGTGACCATAGGTGCTGTTCTTTGGTCTAATCTGACCTCTGACCTTGTTCCAGTGAGAGTCTGAGGGGTGTTTGTCAAACTAGCAGCGTTAGCTTGTAGCAGCGTTAGCTTGTAGCAGCGTTAGCTTGTAGCAGCGTTAGCTTGTAGCAGCGTTAGCTTGTAGCAGCGTTAGCTTGTGTGTGGATGACAGCAGAGGCTTTTTTCCAATACCCTCCCAAACAGCCAATCCAACTGACCTCTGACCTTTCTACCTCTGATCCTTTTAGAGTCTTAGGCCAGTCCAACCATCCTCCTCACAGTGTGTGGGGTGAGTTATCAGTTTGTGATGTCATCAGTCTGTGAGGTCATCGGTCTGTGAGGTCATCCGTCTGTGAGGTCATCCGTGTGTGATGTCATCAGTCTGTGAGGTCGTCCGTCTGTGAGGTCGTCTGTCTGTGAGGTCGTCCGTCTGTGAGGTCGTCTGTCTGTGAGGTTGTCCGTCTGTGAGGTCGTCTGTCTGTGAGGTCGTCTGTCTGTGAGGTCATCCGTCTGTGAGGTCGTCTGTCTGTGAGGTCGTCTGTCTGTGAGGTCGTCTGTCTGTGAGGTCGTCTGTCTGTGAGGTCATCCGTCTGTGAGGTCGTCTGTCTGTGAGGTCGTCTGTCTGTGAGGTCGTCTGTCTGTGAGGTCGTCTGACTGTGAGGTCATGTAGTGAATCAATGATCACCAGCAGAAAAGTCAAAAGTAAGAAAATTAAGTTCTGGACCTGAAGCCCACTGAGATGCTGTGGTGGACCTGAGAAGATCAGTTCCCTTCGGCGGTTCTGGAGAGAAGAGTGGGCCAACCTTCCTCCAGAGACGGACCTGCAACCATGGATAGCGTTGGGTTGCTGGTGGAACATCTAGTAGATGTTAGTTCCTGGATAAACTTCTTCTCCGCTCCTCAGGTTGTTTCTTCATAACTTTGTTTGACAGATTATTCTGAGATCCATAAATCCAGAAGAATAGAAGCGGTCCATAGCAGCTCCAGCTGGAGAAGCTAGAACATTAAAATGCTCTGAAACTAATGGAGCAGATTGTAAGGATCTCCTCAGGAGAGAATGAATACACAGATCTTCATCTTCTTCTACTTCAGGCTTAGAGAAGGATCTGACTACTTCCTGCACTGCTGACAGGAACCACAGATAGGAGATGTTATCACCCACCTGCAGTCCATCTCCAGGGCCTCCTCCTCTCAGCGAGGGGCAGATGAGGAGCAGAGAGGAGCAGAGCAGGAGCAGAGCAGGAGCAGAGAGGAGCGGTGGGGCTCCGTGAGGAGCAGCTGATGGTTCTGAATGAATGAATGAATGAATTCAGAACCCTCAGCTTTATGACAGGTCGTCAAAAATAGAAGCACTTATTGAGAACCTGATCTCTCCCACCGTCAGTCGGGTCACCTGACCCAGTCATCACAACATAAAGGGGGCGTGGCCAGCAAAGGAGAGCGAGCGCAGCCGGACTTGACGGACGGCTGATGAAGAAGAACGGCCTATTTTTAGCTCAGGGCGGTGTTGGTGGAGGAGGTGGGGGTTGGCAGCGTGGGGTGGGGGTGGGGTTGTTAGCATTCTTCTTCTCTGCCTGAGGAGGGAAGGGCTTTCTTCTAGCTTCTTCTTCTTCTGCACCATGTTTAAAACACGGAGAAAAGATGTTTCACTGTTATCAAAGTCAAGTCTTCAGTCAATCATCTTCTTCATCTCGTCCGGATCGAGTCACGGTGGCAGCAGGCTAAGAAGGGTATTCCAGACATTCCTCTCCCCAGCAACACCCTCCAGCTCATCCTGGAGGATCCTGAAGTGTTCCCAGGCCAGATGAGATATCTAGTCCCTCCAGAGAGTTCTGGGTCTACCTCGGGGTCTCCTGCCAGCTCGACACTCCAGGAGAACCTCCAGAGGGAGGCGTCTTGGAGGATCCTGATCAGATGATGAACCACCTCAGCTGGTTCTTTCAGACGTGAAGGAGCAGCAGCTCCTCTCTGAGCTCCTAACCTCCTCAAAAAGGCTGGGGATCCACCACTTCTTCACGTTCTGTCAGATAGTCAGGAACATTCCAGGAAACAGACGACAGACCTGCTGAAACTTGTTGTTCTGCTGAGATGAACACAAACTTCCTGCCAGATTCCTCAAGGGTTCAACAACCGGGGAAACGTTCCATCTCTGCTATGAACGTGTGCTGGAACGTCAGTTTAGTTCTTTAAACCAGAACATAAGTACAATATTTCAAACTACTGAGCCGGACTGAGCAGGACTGAGGGGTTCCTCCAGGGGGAGGTGAAAAGGCCTTCAGTCAGAGATCAGGGGTTAAAGCTCTGGATCTATGTAGTCCTTTATCAGGTCAAAGGTTACGTGTTACACGACCCGGAGCCACCGTACAACATTTGGATTCTCAAAATTCACACATTTCTCACAACACAAAACAATCAGGCAGCAATGACTTCTTCATTATCATCATCATCATCTTCTTCTTCTTCTTCTTCTTTGTGCTGATTTTCCCAGCTGGTTTCCTCATCCTTATAAATGAAATGTTTTATTTTATTAGTATTAATATTCTGCTACTTCTACCTCAAAACATGGAGACTTTAAGATGAAGGTCCACTGGAGCCAGAGTTCGGCTCAGAACGTTGGGAAACTAAATTCTGAAGCAGGTTTAGCAGCAGATCGGATCGATAAACACGATGGAGCGGTTCTGTTCAGGTGCCCGCTGAGGACCGGCTCACTTTTTCCCACAAAGTGCTGATAAGAACCGGCTGTAATGGAAGCGCATTGATGGACGTCATCCGGTTCTGTAAAGGTAGAGAATAAAGAACAGCTCCAGCTCCAGACACAGACAATCTCACGCTTTCTGCTAATGTGAGAAAAACATTCTGGTCCGTTTGAAGCGGCGGTTCAGAGGCTGGGGTGAGAGACCGAAGCAGACGCCGACTGGATTCATGGAGTCTGGACCAAATACATTTGTAAGGTTCCACAAACGCAAACACGCCCCGCATATCTGCCACGACATCACACCTCCTCCCGGCCTCTACCGCAGACAACAGTTCAGCTCTGGTACTACCTCCACAGCCTGCTAATAGTTGTAAACACTATGACCCCCTCCCATTCAGACTCGGAGTAAAGGGACGGATGAAACACATGGAGGGACATCAGGGGACACTGCAGTTATTAAAGCTGAGACATTTGACGGCACAGATATGAAGGTGGGAAATCCATTCCTGGGGCCAATACCATTACCGTCTGGCCCGGGTCCAGCGCCGCCAAGGCTGGCTCCAGTGTCAGGGGTGACCCGGAGCGCCTCTCAGGAGCCAGACTGCAGTGACACCAGGTCCCACTTTGATTTTCCTCCTGCAGATTAAGCCTCCATTAGGAGCCCAGCTCCATCTCCTGATTACTCACATCTATAATGTTGCTGCTGGGGGGAGGAGATGCAGCCGCCACACAAAATCATTACACACCTATTACAACGCCGCCCAGACGTGCGAGCTGCGGCGGGCTCCGGAGACGTGGGTCCAGACTGAAATACTTCAGCTACGATAAAGAGGAAGAGCCTTGATGTTTGGTTTCACATTAGAGCTGAATGTTTACATCCACAGCCCCCCCACCCCCCCACAGAGAACCTGCAAGGAGGGTGGCATATGGAATGGAATATTCTGGACACACCCCTAAAGCTGCGTTCACTCCGACCACCACGTGAACCGTTTGCTCTTGACCTGGTTTGTCAAAGTCCCAGAGGGGGCTGAACAGAACTCAGACCGCTTTTTATTGACTCCCTTTATAGAACTCTGAACAAACCAACAGAATTCAACATGGATCGCACCTCTCCTGTCTCCCTCTCCTTGACGTCAAGGCTTCGATCAGAACGATCAACACAAGCGTCTCATCTTTGGGGGGCTCGGAGGACTTTGACTGTCGTGACGGGTTTTCTTGTTCTCTGCGGCGTCGCTTAAGCAAAGGCCCTGAATTTTATCCCACTCTGCATTCAGAACCAGCTGCATATAAAATCTCATAATGTGGGTTAAGCGAGGCATCCAGACGGTTAATATGGGTCCATACCTGCATGAAGGCTCTGGGGGGGTCATGTGAGACCCAGGTCAAAGTCGGGGGGGTGGTGCTGAGAACTCAAAGCTGTCATGTTTGACCATGTTCACAGCAACAGTGTGGAGCACTTAGTCTAATTAACAATCAAGCTTTGTGAAGATGCAGCCAGGCGTTACATCCTCATCAAATATTCACACGCACACGCTCAACACTCCACACCAGCTCCTGCTGACCCCGCCCTCACAGCCGCTACGAGGGGAAGAAGTCAGTAAATCTCTGCAGCCCACAGGCTGAACAGAACCTTCAGCAGCTGCTGCAGCTCTCACACACACACACACACACACACACACACACACACACACACACACACACTAACAGCTGAGAGGGTCTTTGTGTTCTGTGTGGTCGTAGTCGGGGCGCTGCTCAGAGTTCTGTCTGCTGGTTCCGTTCAGGAGACACTGAGCACACGTTCATGTGCAGAGAGAAGCCCACCGGTCCGTTTGTGGCCCGGTGTTCTGTGTTCTGGGAATCTGGACACCCGTGTGCGTCCGACCCATCCAGCAGCGTCTCCAGCATCATGGCGTCGAGATCAGTGGGCTGGGATCCCTATGTTTACGCTGCTAAAAATAGAACTGGCACACTGCGATGACGTGGTTTATCGTGACGAGACCCCCATCTCCTCTCCCCCTCCCTCTCTGGTCCAGACTGGAGAGCAGAACGAGTCGCCGGTGTTGTTGGTATGCGGCGCAAGGCCCGTCTGACGCGTCTGAGGGGAGAAGCCTGGCCACGTGAGGAGATGTGGTAAAAAGAAGAGGGAGGCTGAGGAAACAGAGAGAGGAGGGGAAGGGAGGGAGGAGGGGAAGGAGTGACTGAAGGAGGGCGCAGCAATCAATAGAATGACTCATCGTTTCTGCGGCGGCCGCTTCCTAACAGCGTTCATTACCAAACCTGATCCATTTAGCCTGATAATCAGATCCTGTGAGGCTCCATCTTCTGCCGCTCCACCCGCACATTAAACCCCGGCACCGGACTCGGAGGACCAGTACATTATGACCGTCTGATGGTGCTGTGAGAGTGAGGAGAGCTCCTCCATCCTGTCCGTTACTCTGCTTCTTCATCACGACTAAAACCCTTAAGTTCTACTCACTTAGAAATGAGCTCAGAACCAGCCGGCGACGCCAGAGACGCCACGCCCGGGTCTCCGACACAGACGCCCACCCCTGCAGGTGGGGAGCCCACAGGGAGGCGGCTCCAGGAAGCCCCGTGGAAAAAGGTCCGACTCCAGAAGAGAGCCCCGGTGTCCCTGCTGTCAATCACTCTTAGTCTGACCCCGCCCCTTCATCGTGTGGATCATCAGCTTCATCCCTCTGTAGCTGCTGCAGCTCTGAACATCAGCCTTGTTCTTGAAGATCACCATCAGAACACTTTCACTCTGTTCCTCTCTCTCTCTCTGATCTAACCTGCTGCACATCCTTCCCACCTCCATCACTCAGTCTCCATCTCACCAATCGGCACATTTCCTCTTCTCCTTTCTTTCATCCAGCAGTTCTTCACAGTCTCATCTCCTCCCTTTGAAAACTCTCCATCACTTCATCCAACAAACTCCAGAAGTTCTCCGTCTCTTCCAACTCTCAACCAACTTGTGGGGCATCAGCACTGACAACCTTCATCATCACACCTCCAGTCTCTACCTTCATCCTCATCACTCTCTCTGACACTCTTTACATATTCCTCCTTCAGAATCACCCCTACTCCATTCCTCCTCCCATCTACTCCATGATAGAACAGTTTGTAGCCTCCTCCAATGCTTCCAGTCTTGCTGCCTTTCCACCTGGTTTCTTGGACACATAGTTCATCTACCTTCTCCTGCCAACATCTAAAGTTTCTCCTCGTCTCTCTGCCATCACTGAATTTTATTTTATTTTAAATGCTGTGAAACATGTTACGTCACATTTATTCACCTCTAGAATATCCCAGAATGCATCTCTGGGTAAAATACCTGTCGTGTAGTTTTTCTCTGTTCCTGCTCACAGACAAACAGAAAAACAAACAGAAAAACAAACAGAAAAACAAACAGGAGTGAAAACATAACCTTCTGCTAGAAGTAAAAAACTTCTAAAACTTCTGCATCTTCTACACAGTTTCTGTGGGACAGAACCAGCAGGACTCTCCATGTGGACCAGCTGCAGACACAATGAACCCAAAATGGGACAAAAATGTGATTTAGACACCTGTTTGTTTCAGAACTATCATTACATCATCCTAAAATCTCCCCTCAGCTTTGGACCCGTCTCTGGGGAGCAGAACTTGTATGAGACCCGCGGAGCAAACTTGGGTTCATTATACTGCAAGAATCATGCAGTGGCCGCTGACACTCTGATCGGTACCAAACCTCCGATCGGTACCGGCACTCTGATAGGCGGACCACCGACCACAGGAGCTGCAAAATGCCTGAAAAGTTCTTCCATAATTCCTTGAAAAATATCATGAAGCTAAATGTCTGGATTGGACCCTCTCCAGTCCAGACTACCTCCTGCCAGGTTCTGTCTGTCTCTGACAAACAGAACCAGCAAACATACGGACAACAGGACCTCCTGGAGCGGTTTGAGGAAGTATTGGACATTCACCGGTAACACGCTATGTCAAAATCACACACACACACACACACACACACACACACAGAAACCCACACAGTCCCCCACAAACAAACAAACACACACTCACAGAAACATTCACAGCCATGCATTCACACAGTTACACACACACTGTCACACACTCACACTCATACACACAGTCTCACACACACACACACACTGCTGGTTATTTAAAGCTCAGCGGTGACTCAGGCTCATAAACTCTTTCCAGGTTCAAAGTGACCTTCCTAAAAAGTTTTGTAACGTAACATGACGATCACGACTCCAACAGCAGTTCTGGAGATCTAACCCTCTCTGGAGATGTAACCTTCTCTGGAGACCTAACCCTCTCTGGAGCTCTATCCTTCTCTGGAGATCTGACCCTCTCTGGAGACCTAACCCTCTCTGGAGACCTAACCCTCTCTGGAGATCTAACCTTCTCTGGAGATCTAACCCTCTCTGGAGATCTATCCTTCTCTGGAGATGTAACCTTCTCTGGAGACCTAACCCTCTCTGGAGATCTAACCCTCTCTGGAGATCTATCCTTCTCTGGAGACGTAACCTTCTCTGGAGACCTAACCCTCTCTGGAGATCTTTCCTTCTCTGGAGATCTAACCCTCTCTGGAGATCTATCCTTCTCTGGAGACCTAACCCTCTCTGGAGACCTAACCCTCTCTGGAGATCTATCCTTCTCTGGAGATCTAACCCTCTCTGGAGATCTAACCCTCTCTGGAGATCTATCCTTCTCTGGAGATGTAACCTTCTCTGGAGACCTAACCCTCTCTGGAGATGTGACCTTCTCTGGAAATTTGACATTCAGGCCTTCCTCTGTGATGAAGTGACATTCCTCTGTGATGAAGTGACATTCCTCTGTGATGAAGTGACATTCCTCTGTGATGAAGTGACATTCCGTGTGTCCTCCGCCTCTCTACCGATGTGGGCTGGGATGGGGTCCAGCGAGCACACACAGAACAGGGTGGACTGCGGTGGTCCAGGACTTTCTGTTGATACTGAGACCATATTGTTTGTAAGGTTGTGTTCACTGACATGTCGATGATCGAGTGACTCTTAATGGAGGACAGGGTCCAGACTCGGGGAGCTGGAGGTCCGGGCTGGAGCCAAAGCTTCTCCAGGACTCACAGCTGATTCGAATGAAGCCCTTTAACCCTCGTGCAGGTCCTACATGATGCCGTCTGTGTTTGTGCAGATATGCAACAGTTTACAGACGCGCTGCCTTCACACCGGTTATCGGAGGTTTGACACTCTAACAGCATAAATCTCCGGTGAACCAGATTCTGAGAACCCCTGCAGATTCCGTATCACGTCACACAATCACCTGTTCGGACTAATGTCATTAATGTTACACTTCTCTGATGGCGGCGCAGCTCAACTCACCTGCTTGTCGCAGCAGATCAGAGACCCTGAACGCATCATCTCCGGTTGTTATGATCGGGACTCCCTCCTGTTGCCTCCCCGCACAGAGCGCTCACTCCCCGGCCTTTGCGTCCGTCGGACACCGCTGTGCCTCCATCCTCCGGTCACGGAGCTGCTGTCCGGTGCTGGAGCCTCGGAGTGAAGTCGGTGAGCGACGACGCAAACATTCAGGTTAACGGTTACGTCAGAGGACGTGGCTCCATGTGAGGGGCAGCAGGAGGGAAGACGCCCCCCGGTGGCGGAGAGCCGCCTGCAGCCCCCCACTCAGACACAAACACCGGTTATTAAAGACTTTATCATCAGAATCAAAGTAAAGGTGGTTCAAAGTAAAACTTCAGAATGTTTTCAGATTAAGTCCGTGGGGACAAATCAGAATCATGATTATCACAGGAAGGTTTTATAATCCGGAGTCAGATCTGATTCTCAGATTATTCTTAAATCAGGAAAAAAAGTGAGTTAAGGTTCTGAGAACGACCCGGATTCCATGGATAGAGTTTGAAAGTTAACAAATGGAGTCAGAGTTCTGATCCCACGCTCAGAATCCAACAGTCAGAACCAGACTTTATTCATAGAATGTGATTATTTCTTTCTGTCTTACAATCAAACTTCTGAATTTTAGACTATTTAACATTTTTAATAACATCAAAGTTCTGAGAATTAAGTCAGAATGATGAGAATAATAATAATGTAAACTTTATTGATCACTTAGTCATGCAGGTACAAGCCACACACCAAACAGCAGTGGGCGGAGCCTGTGGGGCACCTGTGGGGCTGGGTTCCAGGGTTCCAGGGTCTAGTTCTGGGACCCATGGCACCTCGGGCTGGGATCAAAGCCCAATCCTCTGAGGCTCTACGTACGGAGTCTCAGATAGTGGATGTCAGAAGTCAGACTTTTGCTTTCATTTAAGATTCTCTGCTGGTTTTTCTTCTTTTTCTGCTCCGATCCTACATTTGACAGAAAACAGAATAGAACTTTACTCTCAGATCTCTAGTTTACATGTGTGGGTCAATAATTCTGACTGGAGTCCTCTTCTTCCATGTTAGTTCAAAGAATCTGGTCTCAGAGGTAAAGGTTTCACTTCCAGGCGGGTGGGTTCAGATGCAGCGGGGGTACAAAAGTAGGAGCAGTGGAACCACAGACGGAAGCATTAATGTCTGGAGCGGTTCTGATGGAGGGTACCGTCTCCAGCTCCGACTCTGAGGTTCCTGAAACATTCTGTGGTGACAAAAACCCAATAGAGAAGCGAGGAGTTTAAGAAAAGCTTCATTTATTGTGCAACAACATCTTTATAGTTCCAGTGAGTTCATGTGTTCCTGTTGTATGGACCGGGCGTCTGATCCGACGCTTCTGACCCGTAAACTCAAGCGGTTTCAGACGGAAACGTGAGAAAGAACAAAAAAGGCAACGGGATTCAAGTAAACACACGTTTCCTTCAGCTCCGCTGCTTTGGCCCAAAGGTGAATGTAAAACATCAAACAAAGGTTCTGACGGCGGGACAGAGGGAAAATGTCCAACACAGAGCAGAGCGGTGCCTGTCCTTCACACTGAGACGGGTCTCAGAACCCACACCTGGAGACGGAGGGGAAACGGATCAGGTGTTCCGCGACTACAAAAGTAAACCACTTTACAAATCTGTTTCTAAAAATATACTCTAAAAATCTCAACTTCCTTCAGACGTATAAAAATATCCCAGAGTTTGAAGAAGCAGGTACGGGCCCAGAGGCCCGGTCCCGGCTCAGAACGGACCCGTCACATGTGAGCCGAGGAGCGGAGGACGCGGAACCGCTTCAGAGTCATGCGGATGGATCCCAGCTCGCGGTTCAGCCTCTCCAGACGGGCCTCCAGAGCCACCTGAGCAGAACGGAGCAGAACATGTGGATCAGAGTGGTAGAAAGTGTTCATCAGAACATCTCAGGTGTCTGGACGTTCCTTCAGTATTCATCTTTACGTTTTACGTCCCTCTAACACAAATGTGAACGTTTTACTCTGACTTCTCAAAGCCACTCCTTTCTTCAGTGGATCGATCGTTTCCTGACGTCTCAACGTCACACGTGTCAGCAAAAACAAACAATAATAACAATAATAATAATAATACATTTCATTTATAATGCACTTTACATTTGGATCAAATCTCAAAGCGCTAAACAAACAAACAACCTTTTACTTTGATCTTATTTGTAAACTTAAAGAAACAGTGTACAAAGTGTACAACCATTTTTCTTTACTTTTACACTTCTTTTACTCAATCTTTCTTTTCTGACTATGACTTTTTCCTTTTATTAAACTATTTTTACTTTTATACTTTTTTATCTCCGATGGTTTGAAAAATGACAGGAAACACTGCATTAGAGTCTACAGCCAATAACACTAGCACTACCGCTAGCTACATGCTAACATTAGCACTACTGCTAGCTACATGCTAACATTAGAACTAATGCTAGCTGCTTGCTAACATTAGCACTGCTGCTAGCTACATGCTAACCCTGGCAGGCTAACCTGTAAAGTCACGAGGAGCCGGATCCCTCTGCGACATCACCGAGACGTTTCACACTACAGAACAACGATCCTGTTTGTCAACAAACACCCCTTCATTTTAGGCAATGCACCTTTAAAAGAGGTGAACAGAGGAGGGATTCCATCTGTGAGGACATGAACGACACTAACGCTTCCAGCGGAAAGCAACACCTCCACAGGTGAGAAGAAGAAAGAGTAGAAGTTTCACATTTAACCTCCAGATCCTTCTTCTCTAACTCAACAGACAGAAACTTCAATCAGGAGGTTCTGGGTTCTCACCTCATCCAACCGGGTCTGGAAACTCACTCGAGCGCCTCCTGCTGGCATTCTGCTCAGAGCCGCCTCAATCTGCCACCCACACACACCCACACACACAGAAAACACACACACGCAGAAAACACACACACACACACACACACAGGTTAATCGTTTTAAAAAAAACAAATATTGATAAAACAAACAGCACTGAACCCATGTGTGTGTGTGTGTGTGTTACTTCAGTGAGTGTGTGTGCATCTGTGATTGTGTGTGTGTGTAGCAGAGGTGGAGGCGGAAACAGATGGAGGTACAGAGAGTGTGTGTGTGTGTGTGTGGAGCAGAGGTGGAGGCGGACACAAATGGAGGTACAGAGTGTGTGTGTGTGTGTGGAGCAGAGGTGGAGGCGGACACAAATGGAGGTACAGAGTGTGTGTGTGTGTGTGTGTGGAGCAGAGGTGGAGGCGGACACAGATGGAGGTACAGAGTGTGTGTGTGTGTGGAGCAGAGGTGGAGGCGGACACAAATGGAGGTACAGAGTGTGTGTGTGTGTGTGTGTGTGGAGCAGAGGTGGAGGCAGACGAACAGATGGAGGTACAGAGAGTGTGTGTGTGTGTGAACTCTAAATATAGAAGTCATTTATGAGAGATTAAAACAGAGTCTGTGTTACATAAGAGGTCAGGTTGGGATTACAGTCGGACACATACAGCTGCAGTGTGTGTGCGTGCGTGTGTGTGTGTCTGTTTATTTCTTAGACCCTTCACTTGTTGGAAATGTCCCGTCTGATGAATGTCTCTCTGGGTAATTCAGATATGGATATAGAAGAACAAGAAACAGGTCACTATTAGATTAGATATATATAAATATATATATATATAAATATGAGAGAGAGAGAGAGAGAGAGAGAGAGAGAGAGAGAGAGAGAGAGAGAGAGAGACATTGTGAGCTGTAACATCCTAACTTTATTCCTGAACTATTAATTTCACAGTAACCTGAGGAGGTTGGAGAACCGATGTGTCGTTCCTTCTCGTGAGCGCCCCCTCCTGAGAGGCGTGTAAACGTTCACATTCGTCTTATTTTTTCTCATTCAGTTTAGAAACATTTTTGTCATCTCCGTCTGAAGAAGACCTTTTATTTACACTTGACTCTTCTTTGTATTTTAAAACAAAAATCCAATAACCACTTGTTTCTCTACATCCCTTTCTGAAATGAAACATTGAATTATTAAGAGTCTGACGGAGCAGGAAACCTGGAACTGCCGCTGCGCGTGACGAGCCTCGCAGCGTTTGATGATGATGATGATGATGATGATGAGCGAGCGTCCCTCTTCTCACCTGCAGCTTCTCCTGCGTCAGCTCGTCAAAGAGTTTCTCAGCCTCAGCCAGTGAAGCCAGTCCGTTCAGAGAAGGTGAGGTGGAGTCCTCGCACGAGTCCCGCCCCTGCTCCCGCTCCGGCTCCTCCCAGCCCTGCTGGGAGTTTCCCTCTGGTAGCTTCCTGCCGCCAGAGGAGTCTGAGAGAGAGGAAGGACGGTTGGGTTAGGAGCGAGCGATGGAGTGTTCAGACCCTTTCAGTCATTATCCCAGCGTTTACTCTGCTCTGTGGCAGAAACACAACATCATGTAGAAAAAACTAGAGAGGAGGAGGAGGAGGAGAAATCAAGAGTCACCGTCTTCTCTGTCTGCTGACGAGAACTGGAGTCTCTTCCTGCTTCTGCTGCTGTGGAACGAGTGACGTCTCTGGTCAGCCGGTCCGTCAGTCCTGTAGACAGAGGGGAGGAGCATCTTAACGTTCTACACTCACACAGACATGATGTTTCCATCCTCCCCTCTGACTCTCCTCATTAATCAGCCTCTCGTCTGATGAGGGCCTTCTACTTGTAAAGGTTAACTAGGACACAACTTCATTCATCTGCAGAGACATTCTGGAGGAAACAGGAGATGTCTTTCTCACGGTTGCAGCAGGTGTTCCTCTCGGGGCATCGGGTGACCAAAAGCCGTGGAGTAGTTCTCAGTGGGGCAGCGTTTCGGACTGGACTTGGCCGACAGCGGCGTGAGTAACGTCTCCCTCTTTGCTAGAAGGAGGAGAACCAACAGCACGGGTTAAAAGCCCTGCAGAGAACCTGAGTGAGGTGTGTGAAGATGAAGGGGGTCTGCTGAGACCTCACGCTGACTGACTCAGACGTTTGAGCTGAGATCAAACTCTTCTTCTCTTCTGACCTTCCTGCTGTGTTCATGTGAACTATGAGCCAACCATCATGTATGAGCTGGTACCGTCTATCTCAACTAGATCCATGTTAAATAAAGGAGAAGCAGTTTCTGTCTGTGATCTCCTCTGACAGGAGAACATGAGCAGTCAGGTGCAGGTGGGTGTTTGGGGCCCAAGGGAGGACGGGTTCTGGCTGTGAGGCAGCTGTGCGACCCACGGCGCCACCATACCGCCCTGAATCAGGCTCAACTTCAGAACTTCCTCATGTCCGGATTGCTCCTGGCCTCAGCATCTGTCTGCAGATCTCTGGAAAGAGATGTTCATGGTTCCGCTGTGACCACCTTTGGAACCTCTGGAACCACAGACGGCGTCCCGTAGCCGAGACGCTGGTGTGTTTGTCCTTCCGTCACATGCAGCTTCTGAGCATCCACTCCTCTGGGCCCGGACCGACACCACCAGCGTGAGCAGGTGTAAGATGCTGGGGGGTGGGAGGAGGGTCTTTCTATGACGTCTTCAGCCTCTGATGTAAATGTGACCCTCAGATTGAATAGATGAAATGTTTAAATCAAGAACACGCTGTGGGAGGTGAATGAAGGTGTGACGGACAGGTGACGGACATGAGGACACCTACTGGGCGTCGGGGGAACGTTCCTCTGTGCAGGAGGAGGCAGCGAGGAGGACCTGTGGCGCTCCGGAGACAAACTCCTCTGAGCTCTCAGCCAAGCTGCAGCCGTTTCTGCTCTTCCTGGTTGGAATTTGGCACCGCCTCCTCCTCCTCTGGGCGTCACCACCTCTATGTCGGACCTCTGGAGAACTCGCTCCTGTCCCGCCTCTTTGTGTTTCCGCTCCACAAACCCAACTTTGTTCCTCTGATTGACCCCTGCAGAGAAAAACCCCACAGAGAACCTAAAATCCTCAAACACGCGTCTCATATTCAGCGTGATGACGGCGCCATGAACATCTTCATGCAGACGACAGGACCGCAGCGATGAAGACCCCTCTCTACACCAGCCTCTCTAGTACCCGTACGAACGTTACCACATCCTAAAGGGTGGGAGTGGGCGGGATTAAGGTCTGGCCTACGAGCTGGCCAATGGACCCTCCACGCCGCCTATTCAAGTCAGGCCTAGTGCCCCTTTATGTCTCCACGCTATTCACGCTTCCATCGCATGAAGGGTGCCTGAGTCCTTCTGCCTCTAAGACGGCAGTAACAGAGGTGAATCTGCCTGTGTGTGCAACAAAATGGCGTCTTAGAGAAGGGTTTTCACTGAGGGGTTGCCTGATGTCTGTAAAACGGGGGTCTGTCTATGACTGCATGGCGTGGTGATGGGGTTTCTCACATACAGGGGGCCCGGCTCTCCGTGGCTCTGGTCTCCTCCAGCTGGATCAGGGCCCTCATTATGGGCGTCAGGGTACGACTGGCGTCCCGCTGGCCAGAGCTCAGCTGTTGCTCTCTGGGCGGAGGCGGAGACTGTTCACACTCTGGAGGAGATGCACATCTGCAGCTCCCCGCAGCAGAGTCCGCCGAGCTCCCGCCTCCCGACGACCTGTCGCTCACGCCACTCCTGAGGAAACCCGTTTGGTTCAGTGTGAACGGGGATTTTCTGCCGCCGTTGGTCTGATCTGACGGAGGACACGGTGACTTCCTGTGCATGGCATGTGGCTCCGCCCTGCGTTTGCTGGGTGACGGCAGCAGGTCAGGATGGTGGAAGAGGCTGTGGACACATGAAGAACTCACTGTTAGGGCTCCTCCACCCAGAACCCATCCTCAAACACTGAAGGTTCAGTTCAGAGTTCAGTCATCGTTAAACTCCCGTCTCTTTGATGAAAACACAACGTCTCTCAACCGCGTGGAGTCAATCTGGACAAGTTAAAGACGCAGACGCTGAACTCCTCTGGGAGGACATCACGTCCATACATGCTAAATAAAGAACGTGTCATAAAAGACGTCACGTCTATCTTGACGTTTTCAGAGGCTCAGCGGTTAGCGCTGCTGTCGAGAGATTTCATAGAATTTAAAATTGAATTTAATCAAAATAAGTAGAAAAAGCACACGGAGCGAAAATCTCCCTCTGAACCTGCTCTTAAACATCATTTCGTCTTTTCCTGTTCCTCTTTAGTATTAAACATCAAAGGAACAGGGCCCAACAGAAGCCAAAGCTTCCTGCAGGTTCCTCCATGAATGTCAGACTTACTGACAACTCCAACAAACTCTCTGAGCATCTCTCAGAGACTGTAGAGCTGCTCTTCTCCTGTGCCTTCCTCTTCAGCGTCCCTGCTCAGCCCACTGACCCCAGCTCCGCGCCCAAAAGAACATCAAAGGAATCCAAGGATCAAAGGCAGCAATAGCCACTTTGTGACCTCACTCATCCACACAGCTTTATTATGTTATGTTATTCTTTTTCATTTTAAATGCTGCAATTTAGTCACCTCTAGGATTAACCAAAATATTCCTCTGGGAACTAACTAACAAACAAACAAACAAACAAACAAACATAAATGAACATGCTGTTATCTTTCAGACAGATTTTACAGTCTAACGAATCTGAAGATCAGATTTATATTTGTCAGATAAGGAGGACGGTCTGCAGGAAAGGCTGGTCGCTCTCCCAGCAGGTACTGCAGGAGAACATGAAAGCTCTTGGCTGCAGGAGGGCGACAGGCTGGAGGAACATGAAAGCTCTTGGCTGCAGGAGGGCGACAGGCTGGAGGAACATGAAAGCTCTTAGCTGCAGGAGGGCGACAGGCTGGAGGAACATGGAAGCTCTTAGCTGCAGGAGAGCGACAGGCTGGAGGAACATGAAAGCTCTTACCCGGCGCCAGAAGGCTTCGTGTTGCTGTGGGAAGCAGAACGAGTTCTGGCCTGGTTCTGGTGCTCCAGCTGCTTCACCTGAGACTCCAGTTTTGAGATGAAGCTGAGGGGACAGACATGATCTCCAGATTCACACATACAGAATAGCCCATAACATTATGACCATCTGCCTTATATAGTGTAGGTGTCCTTTTTGACATCAAACACCTTTGTGATGTCACTCTGTGTTCTGACACATTTCTATCAGAACCTGCATGAACTTTTCCATACAGACAGATATTAGTGCGTGGCGTCTCACTCACCACTTCAGGTCAGAAATCTGACCGCTGGCGTCCAGAAGCCTGTCTTCTGTCGACACCAGGCTGTTCTGTAGATGAAGAAATGAAGAAGAGTCAGAGCCAATCAAGTAATTCATTATCAAACTAAATGTCATAAATGGTTAAAGTGACATTAGGAGCACATGAGGGTTATGGCGAAGGATCAAGATTCGCCATGCCGACTTGGCCACGCCTTTCAAGTTATGGTTGATAACTTTTCATCCTTATTGCTTTGAGATGGTTTTGACCCGGTTTCATGTTGATTGGGTCAAATCTTTAAGAGGAGTTTGTTGAAGTACAACACCTGACTTCTGGTTGAACTTAGGTCACGGCTCCATATTCGCCTCAACATTCCACCCAGAGAGAGAGAGAGAGAGAGAGCGTCCATCAAGAAGTCAAGCTTCTGAAGACTTTGGATTCTTAAGGTCTTAACATCTCAAACTCCAAATTTGACACACCTGTCAATCTCATCAAAGGGGTTTAAGACGTGGCACACACTTCATACTTTCTACCAGGACGGATGTGTGTAAACTCTAGTGCTGCAGTGATCCGTAGATATATAATATAGTGATCGTACTCAAACAGAATTATTATTGGACCCTGATACGATCATGGTGAGAAGAAATCCTTTACCTTCAGAACCACATTCTCCTTCGTGACCGAGTCGTACTCTCCCAGCAGCTGAGGACACAAACAACGGAGAGTGTGAGAGTGAAGGCCTCCATCTTTGTCCAGAACCACCTTTAACACCTCCTGACTGCTTGAATACATCTGGATCGATGAATCATGTGCAGCTCTAACAGTAACAGACATCAGGTCCAGAACCACAAGCCCCTATCTGAGACAAAGACCTCTCACAGAACATTCAACTTGTAAACATGGAAACAAGATCAAGACACAATAAAAGTTCAACAACAGGCAGCAGCGCTGAACCGGGTTCAGGCGTGTACACAGAAACTCCTAACCGGTCGTAATGAAGTATCGGACTCACGTCCTGCAGCATATTGTACTCGCTCTCGCTCTCCCTCCTCGCCTCCTTCTCCTCCGCCTCCCTGCGGGCCCTCTGCAGCGCCTCCTCCAGCTGCCGTCCGTGGTTCTTCAGACGAGCTGCCAGGGCCTCCTTCTCTTCCTCCGAGCGTCTGCTCTCCTCCAGCCGCTGCTGCAGTGATTTCACCGTAGCCCCGGCTACGGCATATCTCTCCGGCCATTCTGCCTGCCAACGGAGAACCACAGTGACGTAAACCCACCAATCGTGTTCTGCTGCACGGTAGGTCCGCCCCAATCATGTGACCGGATGTCCAGGCGCCACTTCATCCCTACAGCGTTTCCTGCCGCAGGATTACTGGGCTTTATATTTACGTCTACAATATTTATTGTGTATCTTTACATCCATCCATCGCTCCAGCCCAGAGCGCTGAGCAGAGCAGGAGGCGCAGGAGACGATGAGAGACAAACAGAGACGAACACAGACGATGAGAGACAAACAGAGACGAGGAGAGACAAACAGAGATGAGGAGAGACAAACAGAGACGAGGAGAGACGAACAGAGACGAGGAGAGACGAGGAGAGACAAACAGAGACGAGGAGAGACGAACAGAGACGAGGAGAGACGAACAGAGACGAGGAGAGACGAGGAGAGACAAACAGAGACGAGGAGAGACGAAGAGAGACGAGGAGAGACGAAGAGAGACGAAGAGAGACGAACAGAGACGAGGAGAGACGAAGAGAGACGAACAGAGACGAACAGAGACGAGGAGAGACGATGAGAGACGAGGAGAGACGAACAGAGACGAGGAGAGACGAGGAGAGACGAACAGAGATGAGGAGAGACGAGGAGAGACGATGAGAGACGAACAGAGATGAGGAGAGACGAACAGAGACGAGGAGAGACGAGGAGAGACGAGGAGAGACGAGGAGAGACGAACAGAGACGAGGAGAGACGAGGAGAGACGAGGAGAGACGAGGACTGTTTGCTGGAGTTTTGACAGCAGGTCGTGTGTTCACGTCCAGCACACTGTGTAACACTGGACGTGGGAACCCTAGGAAAGGGCTGGGATGGACCCCTACACCGACCGGCATGAAGACACTGGACACCTTAACCGGACCCCGTTTGTTACCGATGGCGTGAGTTCTTTCTGGGGGACATCCACGGGTCGTACGGCACCGCTGGGGGAAAACCCTCCGCTGTACTTCCCAACACAACCACTAGTTATCATAACTCCTGCATGAAGACAGATCAGAGCATCGTACCAGCTTCTTCTCCAGCGAGTTGTTCACGCTCTCTAGTTCTTGAATGACCCTGTGGGCCTCAGCCAGAACCTCCTCCAGCCGTCTGCACCTGTGGACCAACACAGCAGAACCGTAGAAAGTGAACAAACGGACTCAGACTGAAGTAGAACATGGTGCTGAGGAGAGATTATTTTATCCATCCTATCAGCTTTACATAAATACAGAAGAGGAACTCCTGACTGGACCCTGTTTGTGCGCCTGAACCTCTTAGTCCAAGACCACCTGTCTGTCTCATCTGTATTTCACACCTTGTCCGCACAGAAACGGATCTTCTGTCAGGGCGGGGCTTCACTCACCTCTCTGCGAGAGCCCGGTTGGCCGTGTCTAAATCCCGGGGCAGATCTCGGAGCTGCAGTTTGTCTCGTAGCGTCTGAATCTCAGCCTCGTAGTACGCCTTCAGATCCGCCACGTGGCGAGAGTTCTTCTCTCTCAGGTTCTGCCTCAGTCTGAGAAAAGACGGGAACGGGGGGAGGAGGGGAGACGGCGCCGGGGGATTAACGCTGCAGCCTCATAAAACAGAAGAGACTCCTGAAGATCTCCTGACAGGCCCGGTTCTCTAGATTTACATTCATGCAGGTCTGGGTCCGACCCAACCGGAACTTTGTTCTTTTTCTTTTTTGAAGAGCTCCAGTTGTTTCCAGTCCATCTTCTGAGGATCCTTCATCAAACATCTGGTCCAGGTGGATGTTCCACTTTACTGATCTTATTTATATCTTCTTTACTCTCAGGTAATATGTAGTAGTAATATGTAGTAGTAATATGTAGTAGTGATATGTAGTAGTAATATTTAGTAGTGATATGTAGTAGTGATATGTAGTAGTGATATGTAGTAGTAATATGTAGTAGTGATATGTAGTAGTAATATGTAGTAGTAATATGTAGTAGTAATATGTAGTAGTAATATGTAGTAGTAATATTTAGTAGTAATATTTAGTAGTGATATGTAGTAGTAATATGTAGTAGTAATATTTAGTAGTAATATTTAGTAGTGATATGTAGTAGTGATATGTAGTAGTAATATGTAGTAGTAATATTTAGTAGTAATATTTCTATGTTTTACATTATATTTATTATTGTTATTTTATCATTACTTTTGATCATACTTTTATTCATTTTTCTAATGTTATTTTCTTATTAGCTGTATTTTATCTGTGTGTCCCTTTAATTCTGATTTCATTGATATATTTTTTACTGAACAGGTTAGAAATAAACACATTATTTATTTAGGCTCTTCTTTCTGACTTCATTTCCTCCGTGGGATTTATTACGTTTCTGTCTTTCTTTATCTCATTCTGTCGGCACATCCAACGTATTAGAGGAAAAATAACCATTAATCCCAAATTCTGTTTCTGTCTCTGGATTAACTCTAAGCCCGGTTTGAATCTGCTGATCCTGATGTTTATATTTATGTCTGGGGAACCAGAACCGTACAGAAATGAATGAGTGATAATAAAGGAGGAGCTCGCTGATTCTTCACTAACGCAGGACCGTCACAGTCCAACAATAGTTCTCTGAGTGAAGGTGAAGAAGTTACTGATTCAGATGTTCTATCTTCATTCCTAACGTCTGGATCTTTTCACCGGCTGCTGCTCCAGAACCCAAACGCTCAAAGTGCAGAAACTTCCTCTTTCCCTTTGTGCATCAAACTCATCATTGGACTAAATTAATTAACTGCTACTAAAGAAAACTTTACCGTTTTTAAAAGTTACATCTACACACTCAAATGAATAAATTGGAATGAGTAACTTAAACTAGTTAAGTATTAAATCTAATTAAACCCGTTTGGTACCGGCGGCCTCTGCCTCCTTCTGTGTCCATAAAATCTCTCCAGTTGATCCCGGTGAAAGTTTAAAACGTTAAAGTCAGGCGTTCTTTTAACCCCTCAGATTTAAACTGAATAAAGGTTCACGCCGTGACTAAACCAGGTTATTCTTCATCGTCTCTGCGGATATTTAAATGAAGGTCACGAGATGTTCTCAGTGTCACTCACAGAGACAGAACCACAGGATCCTCTACCGGCGCCGCTCTCCTCGCGTGCTGACCGGCTGCAGGCCACTGACCGGCCCCGGAGGCTGGCGGGGGCCTGAGGGTGCTGGTGTGGGTGTGGCTGCCCTCCTCCTGTGATGTGTGTGAGCGTGGGCGGGTCTTATCTTGCGAGGTAGACGGGATGGCGGCGGATGTGAGACCCCACATGTTCTGCACCTTGGAGGGGGACACTGAAACGCTGGAAATGTTGGAGACGGCGTCCGTGTCTCCGGGGTGGGGAGTGCTCTCCACCATGCTGTTGGGCGTCACAGGGGTCCCGACACGGGGGTAGAGCTGCGGCTGATTGGCCAACGAGGGGCTGCTGAAACGAGAAGGCGAAGTGAAGCCAGAGGTCCGGTCCGATTGCCGCTGGCTAGCTGCCGGGTCCAAGGTCAACACCTGAGGCACCAAGATGGAGAGAGTGTCAGAGCCTCAGGCGAGGAGCAAACGGATCACAGACGGGTCATGTGACATACCCGCGCTGACGAAGGACTTGTCAAGACCGAGCCCCCCCAGTCCGAGCGCTTACAGTCGGACCTCTGCTTGTTCTGGTAGATGTCTCTGAGCGACAGCTGAGGCTCCTGAGCAGCAAACCACAGTCAGCGCCGCACATCACACGTCCTACAGCTTCTTACATGTATTCATAAACTCAGGCTGGGGACTCACGGGACTCATGGACGCCTCTTGCAGGAGGAGGTAGGCGCCGCTGTCGAAGCTGTCGGGTAGAGGGTGATAGAGTTCACTCTCAGTCAGACGCCAGTAGGTGAGGCCTGAGGATGAAAACAAGTTTGAATGATCTAGTTCATCAATCTGAGCTCCACTCCTCCGTCAGGATTAAGAGAAGGAATATTTCTGGCTGTGAATCTCACAGAAGGTTCTGAGACGTAAGGCCGGGTCCCCCGTGGGGGGACTGCACCAAGGACCGGCTCTGAGCCCCTTCTTGTTTGTTTCATGAAACTAAAGAGCCGTCCTAACATCACTGGATGTGAGTCCCAGGTCTTTGTCTCTCCTGAAAACTGTTATGTATTTCTGCTTTCATCACTGCTCTATCGTCGTTAATGGTGTGAGTTTTATCCGGGTCGGGGGTTCTTACCCGACACCTCAGACATCAGGCTGTCAGTCCTCCTCAGGGGAAAAGGCGGCTCCGACGGCCGCTGCTGGAAACCAACAAACAGAAGTGGATTGTGTTCAGCAGAGGGAGAGGAACCCGGAGAACAGACACCAGAACCCAACTACAGCTACAGCTGAACATCTGCTGCCACGGGCTGGGAAGTACCTGGTCCAGGTCTGGGCTCTGCAGCAGGTTTTGTGTGAGGGGTTCTCTGAGGCTGGACGCTGCCTCCCTACTCTTGGAGATCTGGGATGGAGCTCTGCTCCTCTTGGCCTTGAGTTTCTGCCTCTGGGCCCAGGAAGTCAAAAGCTGGCGGGTGCTGCCGACAGAACAGGGAAGATTAAGTCATGTACTCATTCCGGTACCATGTACCCGTACCGGTACCATGTACTCATACCGGTACCATGTACACAAGCACAGGACCGGTTTGTGTATTTGTGTGTTAAGATACTTCTGCTGTACATAAACCCCAGAGACCCACTCTTTTCCTGTAATGCTTCTGTGTGACGGACAGGTTATCACGTCAAACACTCACAGGCCCCGCCCTGATATTTCCTACAGCTGCTGTGTTTCTTCTTCTCCCGCCCCCAGAAGTCTGATGGACAGTCGAATAAATTTCCTCACTGAGCTGAGTGGAGCTTCCTGACGCCCAGAGAGGAGGCTGCAGAGACTCCTGCAGGTCTCCAGAGAAACTCTGGAGCTCCCAGCTCTTCCTTCTTCTCTGCAACACTTATGCAGCAGGTGTTAGAAGCTGACAGTGAGGAGAAGTCCTCCTTTTCTCTCTGCCCTGTCTAACACTCCCTCTTTCTGCATCATCTCACTGCTTTTAGTTCTTCTTCTCTGTTTTGATTTGAAATTTTCTATTTCTTGGTGGAACTCCTTTCTTTTCTTCTCATAGGCAGGTTCTGTCTTCCATCCTCCAGCTCCTACACACACCCTCCTCCTCCCCCTCCTCCCCCTCCTCCTCTATTCTGTGTTGGATCTTTGAGCAGGGCTTCATCTACTGCATTAAATCCTGGACCAATGCTAGCAGACTCATGTCCTTGTTGACAGAAGACCACCTTCCTACTGAAGCTCGTCTGTCAGACCGTGTGAGGAGATGTTTCATCCTATTCTCCTGATACCTCCCCTAGCCAGTCCCTGATCTGGGGGTCTTCTTTCCTCTCAATCTGGAGTTTGCACTGTCCTCCTGACATTGTTACTGACTCCTGTAATAAGAGGACAACACAAGTTTGAAACTGTCTCCTACTGTTTATGATTTAACGTTATTATTCTATACGTTATACATTCTGTACCGACCAACTGACTGTTAGCAGAGGCTACCAACATTCATACAGGGGTGTCAGAGGCTACCAACATTCATACAG
>VRLP01006338.1:0-29224 GCA_009660295.1 Lophius piscatorius
ACAACACGATCAGATGCTGAGAAGGTCTGGCGGCGCCATCACATCTACAGGTGAGCTCCTCCTACCTGCCCCGCTATGAAGTAGGCGGGCCCCTGTGGTGGGCCTGGAAAGGGCAGCTGCTGTCCAGGGGTCATCATCATCTGGGAGTCTGAGGGTTGGATATGGGTGGAGGTCACAGGCCATTGGCTGCTGCTGGGAGGAAGGAAGGGCATGTCGTTGTAGATGGGCTGGAGGACATCAAAGCCAGGGGGAGGAGAGAGAGAGAGAGAGAGAGAAACAGGTAGAGCAGTGATGACAGATGAAAGTTAGAAGAGGATGAAGACGGATTTGTGAGAGAACAGGGATAATAATCATCATAATAATGAAGAAAAAAAATGTATACACACTAGAAATGTTTTTTTTTATGGTTTTAACTTATAAAAAAACACTAAAACATGAAAGAGTAAATATTTGTTTCTTAATAATGGGTCATTCTGACATAAATTTATTCCTGCAGCATTTCAGGACAAATATTACACACTGTAAAAATAGAATCATTGATTTGAAATAAAAGAAATTCAACTGGTGACAAAGTTAAATTAAGTATAATTTTATGAAAAGAAATACAAAAGTATTGACAACTTAAATTTAAGACTTGATAGTACTTTGTTAATTGTGTTACCAGTGTATTATCTTTTACAGTGTACCCTGAATAGTGAGGTGGGTCAGCAGTGGGCGGGTCTACCTGAGTGGGCTGTGGTGCTGGGTCCATATGTGGAGGAGGTGGGGATGGCGAATATAACAGAGGGAAGACGTAGGGAGGGAGGTGAACCCCGCCTCTCGGGATAGGCTCCACCCCCTCTTCACCCTGAACAGGATTAGATAATGAATAGATGAATGAATGAATGAATGAAGATGTGGAGATGACGAGATGTGACATCACAGCAACTAAACGTTGACCGGTTTAACGCCGACCATGGGAACATTTGCATATTAAGACAACTACTTACCCACGTAGACTCCGATTATTTCCCGAATAGATCCTACGTCCTTCACAGGTGAGGAGAGAGTGAGGGCAAGATGGAGGAACTACTTTGAAGAACTGATGAGAAACGAGAGAGAGAAGGGTGGAGAATGTGAGAATGTGAATGAGGTCGCTGGAAGGATTAAAAAGGATGAAGTTGGAGGAGCGCAGAAGAGGATGAAGAATGGAATGGATGTTCCTGATGTCATACAGGTGGAAGTATGGGCGTGTCTTAGAGAGAGTAGAACGGTATTAAAGTTAAAAAAAAATAGAAGTTCAGGCAAATGAGTAAAAATATGCAAAAAATGTCTGTATTGTCGATAACATTGATCTTTAATTCAAACTATTTACAAAAAATGAACCTCTAACTCGGGTAACAACATTTAGGAAACTCTCTAAAACATGTGTGCCACAATTATCAACCCCCCCATTTCATTTCTCTGCTCCGCCCCCTTTCGCCAGAATAACAAGTCTCCTTCTGTCGTCTGTGAGGAGGTCTGAGGACACATGGAGAAGATCTGAGACCATTCCTCCATACAGAACCTCTCCACCTCCTTCAGGTTCTGAGGTCCACGCTGGTGGACTCTCCTCTGCAGCACATCCCACAGATGTTCTGGTGGGTTCTGGTCAGGTGACTGGGATGGTCCATTCTTCGATGTCTTTTAACAACACGTCCGGGGACTTCAGAGATCCACCACCAGACTTCAAGATGGGTATGAAGAGATTTTCTCTATGGCTCTCTATGGCTTTATTTCTTGTTATGCCACACCCATCTTTGATGTTTATTGCCAAAAAGCTCTAATTTTCTCTCATCTGACCCCAAATGGGGTCAGTTTGCAGACATGTCCTGTTCCAGTCAATCTAAATATAATTTTCTGTTTTTCAGAATGATTTCAATAAAGATCGTGATATTAAGACATTTTCAGCTCATTTTATTCTTTTTTTCAACAAAGGCCCGCCTTCGTAGATTTTTAATTTTTTGCACTATTTAAATGTTTCTCCTCTCTGGCAGGTGTGTGAAAAGAATCATTTTGGTTTGGCGGTTTAGATCTGGTGGGTGGGTCGTTGGTTCTAGTGTGCTGTTACTTTGTTTAAGCGCACTGTGAAAAATTCTGCCAAGAAATTACCTTGATGAAAAAAAAAACACTACAAGCTACTTACTCTTATAGACTCTTACAGATTATTTCTCTGAATAGATCCTACATCATTCAGCAGCCGGACACAAACCACTGAAAACTGGGAGATCTCCCTGCGTGAAGACCCGCCTCCAACTGAGCAGTTTCGCCGACTAAACCAGTGTTCTCCTCCTTTTATAGTGGGCTCTCTGTTCTCACCGCCGCCGCTCATAATTGTTGACGCGCTGTTTACCACCGTCATGGCGGACCGAGAGAGAATCATGCCAAATGTGATGTCACTTAACCCTTTAATGTCCTGCTCAACGTTTGGTCGAGATCAGGTGTGCCACTTAACTGAACCTGTTTATAATAAGCGGCGGCGTCTACACTACCCGGCCGCTTTATTAGGTACAACTGTTCAACAGCTCCTCAACGCAAATATCTAATCAGCAAATCACAAAGCAGCGACTTGATGCATTGAGGCATGTAGACATGGTCAAGACGGCCTATTGAACATCAAACCGAGCATCAGAATGGGAAAGAAAAGTGATTTAAGTGACTTTGAACGCGGCATGGTTGTCGGTGGCAGACGGGCAGGTCTGAGCATCTCAGAAAGCGCCGATCTACTGGGATTCTCACGCACGACCATCTCTAGGGTTTACAGAGAGTGGTCCGAAAACCAGAAAATATCCAGTATGCGCCACTTCTCGGGTCGAAAGCGCCTCGTCGATGCCAGAGGTCAGAGGAGAATCGCCAGGCTGGTTCGAGCGGATCGAAAGGCGACGGTAGCTCAAATAACCACCCGCTACAACCGCGGCATGCAGAAGAGCATCTCTGAGCGCACGACGCGGCGGACCCTGACGCGGATGGGCTACAGCAGCAGACGACCACACGCCAGAGAGTAAGGGGCCGAGGACGGAGCCCTGGGGGACACCACAGATCAAAGGGGCCGCCAAAGAGGAGGCATTAAGGAGAAAGTCCTATTGGAAAAAAGGATGTTGGGTTTTTTGGCGTATTAAAGCATGCAAGGACTTATTTAACAGAATTATGTCACTTGATGCAACCGGGGGGGAAAAAAGGAAAAAGTCTAGTAAGGGTTTTTTAAGAACATGCTTTAACAAAAGGTTGAGCTGATATAAATAAAATTGACTTTTCCATGAAACACAAAATGTCCTCATGAAATAAATTAATCAGTCTGTTTTTTTTTTGGTTTTTAAAAACATGCTGGGAGAAACAATGACATTAATATATAAGATAATTAATTCTCATTCATGTAGTAATGTTGCATTTTACAGTGTGACTGAAACCCTGTGTTGTCTTTGAAGTTTCCCGCGTGGGACCACCGATGAAAATCAGCAGGGCGCTGAATCTGACCCGAAATATTTATTGAACGTTGTCCCCGTCGATAAAAGTAAATAAATCAACGTTTAAGAAATACAATATTATCAGATGATGAAGATCATAGGAGAGATTGTTTCAAAAGTCTGTCTCAGCATTAAAGCAGATGTGTGTTTCTGTTTATGGGGGGGGGGGGAAACAGAAAAACCTTCTCGACACATTTTCTAGTTAATTATTTATTTTGGAGAAAAGAAGTGAAAAATTGACGTTTATGTGCGAATCAGCAAAAGAAAAAAGGAATGAGACAAAAACGTCCAGCCCAAAACTCTCCTCCTCCAGCTCTCCACCCTTTGATGACATCACTGATGACATCACTGATGACATCCCTGATCCCCTCCTCCTCACAGCTGTTTGCTGAGTTTACGCGCCTGCCGCTCTCTGGCTTCAAAGGCGGATTTGGTTTCCAGCAGCTCGTCCAGCTGCCGGCGGATTCGGGCCATGTCCAGCTGGGAGGCCTCGCACTGCTCCCTCAGGGCGCCTGACTCCACCCTCAGGTGGGTGGCGGCCTGCGAGAGCTGGTCGCTGCGCTCACGGCACTGCATCTGCATCCTCTTGGCGTCGCTGAGGAGGGACTCCACGCTCACCGCCACCAAGTCCCACTGATCCAGAGACATGTCCTGTCCAGAGAGAGAGAGAGAGAGGGAGAGAGAGAGCGAGGGATGGGTGGAGGTCAGAGGTCAAGATAGTGAGCAATGAGTTGTTTGATGACGTTAAAGCTGACAGACTGAAAATCTCCCTAAATGACTTAGTTGAAATATTTTACTCTGACCCGTTCCCCTTTGTTTCGTCTCATATTTGCAGCCAGAACATTATGAACAGTTGATCCGCAGACTGACGTCTGACGTCTGACTGACGTCTGACGTCTGCAGATCAACTGGTTTAAACGGAACATTTGATCTGAGTGAAGTAGCTTAAAGAGGCTTATCCTGGATTAGCTCAGTCTGCTGTGTCAACTGCTCTTCCCTTCGTGTCTCTTCCATCCCTCCATCAGTCCATCATTCCTTTACTTTGAGGCTTTTCTATCAGTTTCCATCACGATTGTTTGCCCCTCTTCCTCACTGATGCGTTCTGATCAGAGTGCCGCGAGGAAGAGCAGATGAAAAGTCTTACCATGGGCCTCAGGGTCAAATTGATCACCAACGTCGTCCAATCGTCTTCCTGGACTCGACTTGAAGACCGTCCTCAGTGTCCTCCAGACCGCTCTCCCTCTAAGGTGGACTTCCTGTTTATAAAATGCGTATAAATATAAAACCAGCTAGAAACTCTTCTTAACGTTTAGATGTTTGAAGCGGCTGTTGGAACTCAAAGAACCTAATTTCCTTCAAAATACAACAACGTCCTCCCTGGATTCTTCTCTGGTCTCCGTCCCGATCCGTCTCCCTCTCTTCAGTCCCGCCTCTCTTTACTTTCTCTCTACATCAGCAGGGTCAGGTAATCCAGATTAGACTGGTGAGAAACATCTCAGCCTCATCCTGTCTCTTTTACAGCGTCAGGTAACTCCAGGTGATTTATTCCTTCATGCTCTAAGAAGGACTTCAGAGCAACCAGGAGTGTGGAGAGGAGGTGAAAAAGCGTGTGCAGGCAGGTGGAGAAGAGTGTGAGGAGTTATCTGTGACGGAGGAGCAGCAGCAGGAGTGAAGGGAAAGGTTTCCAAGATGGAGGTGAGAGCAGTTCTGCTGGATGGTTTAGAGACGGTGGTTCTGAGCAGAAGACAGGAGGCAGAGATGAAGATGTTCAGATGTTCTCTGGGAGTGAGGAGGAAGGACAGGATTAGAAAGGAGACATCAGAGGGACAGTCCAGGTGAGACGTCCTGGAGACAAAGTCAGAGGACAGATTGAGATGGTTCTGACCCGTGAAGAAGAAGGATAGTGGATCTGCTGGTAGAAGGATGCTGGAGATGGAGAAGGAGGGGAAGACCAAAGAGGAGGTTTCTGGATGTGGTGAGAGAGGACATGCAGCTGGTTGGTGTGACAGAGGAAGATGCAGACGACAGGGGGAGATGTAAACAGATGATAGAGAGCCCTGAGTGGAACCGCCTAGAGAAGATGAAGAAGAAGAAGAAGAAAACTGCAAAATAAAGGTCCGTTTCACCTTTTTTGTGAAACGGACTTCAGTGATGTCACATGTTTTTTGAAGCAAAGTGTTGTTTTGTCTCAAATAAATGCTGTTCGTGTCTCAGACAGGAAGTTGATTTAATCATCAATCATTTGTTGCAGCATAAAGATTTAATTAGTAGTTCAAAAAAAAATTCAAAACAGGAACTAGAGCAGATGGATCTCAAGAGGTTTCCGGGTTTCTGGTCTGATCCTTCCGTTGATTGCCAAAATAATACAAATATAAAGAATTACACAAGATTACTTCTTTGGGGGGGAAATTTGCAGCTTTTCAATCATAAAATAAAAGTGAACTACAGAAAAAAGTCCAGAAAAAAAAAAGAAGAAATATATATATATATATATATATATATATATAATAAATATATAAGTTTTCTTCCAAGAAAGAAGGAAAATGAGTTACTCTGTCACTCTTCTGTTATGAACTTTTTCATTCTGACATGAAGGATTGGTTTATCGTTTCCTGTAAAGGGTGAAATATAACCCAGCTGACTTTTGGTGTTGATTTTCCTTTTCCATTTTTTTTCTTCTTACAAGAACTTCAAACATTTTCAGTTTTAAGTCAAAATATAAAAACAAATCAAATAAATATTAATTAAAAGAGTGAAGGTGAAATGTCTCTAGAAGACAGAAGATTTGACACAAAAGGTAAAACGTTCAAACTGTGTCTCGGGTGTAACGAGTTCCTCCAGCAGAGGGCGACAAACACGCGCGTCTGAAACCGAAGAAAGGAAAACCTCAGGCATGTTTTTTAAAGTCTTTGGTTTATTGGTTTTAAAAAGTAACATACATTCAGCATCACCAAAACCAGAGTGACGTCGTGACATAAAGCCTTTTCAGAGACTAAGAATAGTAGAAGTATTTGTTGAGAAGCTGGCGGAGAACCTTGACTGGGTGTCGGAAGTAAAAAAGTGTTTGAATTATTTGTGACATAATGTGACGTGTTAATCACGCTGATTCAGCTGCAGGACGTTTGTCTTCAACCAGTGCTTCTGTTCACGTCCCACATCAGATGACACAACGCCTTCACAGGCGATGAAGAGGATCCTCATAGGTAAATAACTAGTCCCACGCTGTCGTCCCCTCAAACTCCTCAAACTAAATGCGACTCATTAATAATCTCAAACATCCCATAATGACTCAAAATAACTGTTTCTATGTAGTCAGCAGTCTGTTCTAGGATCAGATCCCACAGTGACTCAACCATGTTTCTATGAAGTCAGCAGTCTGTTCTAGGATCAGACCCCACAGTGACTCAATGATGAAGATAAATAACAGTTCACTAGTTTTTCTGACAGATATCCTGGAGTCCATTCATAGGAGATAAATTAGACACATTTTATTTATTGTTTTTTGCAAAAAAGGCCCCCTAGTGAGAAAACATGAAATAAAAAAGATGGATCCCCTCCAGTCGATTCATCTGAACCAAATTTGGGCTGAATCAGACCAACGGTTGAGAAATTATGACCTGAAAACTTTTCTTTTTTAGATAAATCTCCTTATAGTGGCGCAAATATGCAACCAAACTTTCCCAAAATCAATCCAGTTCTTCCTCACACTATGGTCTATAGGGATAAAATTGTAAAAATATGTATGAAATATTTTTTGAGTTATGGCGTTTACATGAAGGATCTGTGGCGACGATGATGATTCAATTCAAGATGCTGAGACTAATATTTTCTCATTTTAAGCAGATTGTCCAACATATTGAGAAAATTATTCTTAAATCTTTTTTTTTTTTGGATCAAAGGAAAGTTATCGTGTTTTTATTCAGTTCTTTGAGGTTATACAATTTTACATGTTTAAAATATCTTATAGCTAATTTATAGTTATATAGCAACTAGTTCATACTGAGATAAAACATAGCAGTAAATATAGTTCAAAATGAGATTTCACAGCTGACTTCCTTTATCTACATATACTTTTAGAAAATACTAATGAAGATAAAACTTCATTTGTTCTATTGGCAGATTTTTTCTTTTATTTGTTACAAGCTAGAATATCTTGTATTCATTGTTTTTTTTTACTCATTTAGAAAGGGGGACTTTTTCCAGTGTACAAATATATATATCAAATAAATATATATACTGGATCCCAAACAAACTGTATAGTTCTTTGGTCCATCCCTGAATAATTCTAACTAAATTGGTCTGAAACTACTCGTGGTCACGTTAAGAGAACCCAGAACAAACGGATCCTGTCTGATCCCGTCCTCTGACGTTTATAAAAGCTTTGGTCAACGAGTAAATATGGGAAACCGGTAAATGCAGATTACCGGTCGGGTCGGTCTGCGACAGTCGTCCCGTCGTCTGCTTTCTAGCTGGTCCTTAAAGCAAACACGATTATTCCAAACCACTGAGACCAGTGTGATATTTAATTACATCAAAAAAATATTTTCAGATGTTCTGACCCAATTGAAGCCAGACTCAGTGGATTCTCATCATGTTGTGCTTCGGTATGTGCTTTCTTCGGCGCTCCTCTTCACTGCGGCCTCGCCGGACGGTTAAAGAATGGTTCCGTCTCTTCCGCCGTCACGCCCGGATCGCCGAAAAGCCCACCGGCCGGCCCACCTACCAACATTTTGGACCCGGATAGCTGACGTTTCTGAAAGACCACCAGAGCCCCGATGATGAGCCAGAAGAAGAAGTTGACCCACACGGCCGTCTGAGGGGGGAGACAAGGTCCGATAAGAAGGACATGTTTTTAATGAATGTTCTGTGAATAATCTGAATGGAAGATTGTGGGTTCTGACCATAAAGACATTTCTGTCATTTCTTTACGGGTCATTCCGTGGCGGAGTACCTACTGACCTCTGCTTTGTGAAGTCTGTCATAGAACTTCCCTCCGTTCAGAGGACTGACCCACTTTCCCGTCTGGGCCTCCTCGCAGCTACGGACAGAAAGACAGTTCAGTTCAGACGGCTGATTGACCCAAACCCGTCACACTGGCCTCAAAATCTCGACTTCTGTTTCAAAAGTTCTGCAGAACACGAGCCGATGGCGAGGGGTTCCATGAGCGAAGGATCAGCGGCTGCGGTCCGATCCACACGAGCCGGTGTTTAAAGACTAACATCAACAGTAACGGATCTTAGAGCAGTTACGTAGAAATGCAGAATATTTTTTCTAGAACCCCCCTCCTCAGAAAAAGTGGGAGGGGCTTCTTCCATCCATCAGGTTCTGGAGCTTTACTCAAAAATCGGTGAATATTTCTTCCCGATACTTTCCACAAACAACAACAAATGAAGTCCTTTGTTGTTCAGGGACTTGTGTCCTTTTTATTTTGTCTGTTTCCATGGTTACCATGGTTACCATCAAAGTGAATCTGGTTCACTTTGATGGTGGATTTCGTTTCCAGAACAGAGCAGAAAATATTTATTCATAAACTTTCAGAGAATTTTTGCCTTTTGTGCCGATTGACTTTAGGGTTTGTCTCGAATGAGAGGGTGAGGTAAGATAAGATCAAACTTTATTTCTCCCTTTATTCTTGTACCAGAAAGTTTCTAAAATGATATCAACAAAAGAAAATACAATAAGTGAGTAAAAGAAAAGAGAATATAAATATAAGTGGCAACTTAAAAATGTAAGGTAAAATGAATACGACGATGTTTGTAATAATGAATGTTTAACTTTCATTATTACGTAAATACACAATTTATAGAATGATAGAAATGAACTGAATTCTTTTAATTAAATATTAGAATTTTAGAATTACATTTTGTTAAAATTGAATCAATAAATTCATAGAATCATTGAATTATTTTCAGTGTGTGTGTGTGTGTGTGTGTGTGTGTGTCTGCATGCCCGTGTGTGTGTGTGTGTGTGTGTGTCTGCATGCCCGTGTGTGTGTGTGTGTCTGTTTACATGCCCGTGTGTGTGTGTGTGTGTGTGTGTTTGCATGCCTGTGTGTGTTTGTCTGTTTACATGCCCATGTGTGTGTGTGTGTGTGTGTGAGTGTGTGTTTGCATGCCCGTGTGTGTGTGTCTGTTTACATGCCCATGTGTGTTTGTCTGTTTACATGCCCATGTGTGTGTGTGTGTGTGTGTGTGAGTGTGTGTGTGTGTGTGTGTGTGTGTGTGAGTGTGTGTTTGCATGCCCGTGTGTGTGTGTCTGTTTACATGCCCGTGTGTGTGTGTCTGTTTACATGCCCGTGTGTGTGTGTGTGTGCGTGTGTGTGTAACCTGGTAATGTTGGGGACGGCGCTGATGACTGAGTTGCAGAGCGAGTCCCGTCCGATCTTCAACATGCAGCCTGTGATGAGGAGGAAGAACAGGAAGGAGATGTTCACGGCCAGCATCACGTTTATCCAAACCCGTTCCCTGTGGAGAACAGAACCGACAGAAATGGTGGGAGAACAGCCTACAGTCCCTAACAGCAAGCCTATAGATCCCAGAAAAGCCCCCAATCCCCTGCGTAGTGCAAGCTATTCTCCTCATTGAACCCAATAAAGTTTTCTGTTAAAAAAAAAAAGGAAAAAAAATTCCCCCTAGTGGGTTAAACAGGATTTATGATGGTAAAAAGTAATAAATGCAGGATTGATCTCCTCCAGTTGATTCATATGAAACAAATTTGGACTAAATCAACGTTTGAGAAATTATGGCCTGAAAACTTTCTGAAATAGAAATGATTTCTTTACGAATTCATGTCATTTCTTGCCTTCTTGACTCTTCAGACAACCGTTCAACCTGCTTCAAGAAGATCATTAAGTCCGTTCTAGTGTTCTAGTGTTCTAGAGGAGGTGAACCGGTCCTGCTGAACACGCCTGAGGCCATTCCAGAAATCCTGGTTAAGTCCCGCCCACACAATTATAATTATAATAAACCCACTTAACAACCTTACTGTAAGTAAAAACTTTAGTTTTATTATTGATTGTAAAGAAAAGCTGTGGACTAGATAGAATTCTACCTTTATCTTATTTATTTTTTATATAAAGAAATGGTGCTTTTGTGTGTTATAATTACACAAAACAAAATAAATTCAATCTGGGTCTGTTTTGGTTTTAGCCAAATCCCCTCCACCAGAGGAGGGGGGGATGTTTTCACCTCTATGCATTTGTTTGTTTGTTTGTGGGCAGGATTATGGAAAACCACAGTACGGCCTTGCATGAAAATTCACCCAGAGGTGGGTTTTGACCAGGGGCGTGGGGCCAGGGGAGGAGTCACGAAAAGTAAACAAACTAATACTGATAAAATAAAGTAAATATGAATATTTGTCTACTGATAGTAGAACATATTTAGTCTCGATGATGCGACATGAAACGGTGATGAAGAAGAGGAGGGGAAACAGCAGTACTTCTGCCTGACTGAAGGGGGCAGTGCTGAGCCCACGGGTTTATGCTGGTTCTGCTGCACTAAATCTAAATCTAAGCCCCCCCCAGAAAAATCCATTTATTACTAAATTTTAAAAATGAACCTTTAATTTTTTCTATATTTTTTTAAATAAGTTTTTTTGTACAAAAATGAAAATATTAAAAGAAATAATAAAATTTGAGAGGAGTAATGATAAACTTTATTTTTGACAGAAAATCCCATATTTAACATTTTTTTCATTTCTTGTAATGTCGTCCTTTTAGCCAAATATGGACCTTTCCTCTATGTGTGTAGAGAAATATATATATTTTTTTTAATATGAAAAAATAAATTAATTCATGAATTTATGTTTTAAAAAATAAAATAAATTAACTTAAAAATAATTAGATTTTTTTTATTAAAGAAATCATTTAAAAAAAAAATTAAAAAATGAAATTCTGATATGAGTTATTATTAAACAGAACCAGTAGTCAGTGTAAAAGCTGTTGTACACTGACTCTATTGGGCTCATATATTTGAACGGGTCAGAACCTCACCTGCCACCAACCTAAACACCAATCCTGGATGTGATTAAATTTTGGTGATTTTGGTGACATTTAATTTATAATGCACTTTACATTTGGATCAAATCTCATAGTGTGGCGACGCGCTACAAATTTTAACCGGAGAATGGCTTTTTTTTAAACTTAATTTAAACATCATCTCCGCACCTAAAAAAAGCTAAATTAAAAAACTTTACTGATACTGAAGTTATTTTGGCTGTGAAATGAAGATTATGACAATAATAGTGGAGATTTTGGTCACGTCCGGTAATTCTGGTCAGATTGTGTCGTTAGCTGGCGCCGCTAAGATAAGAAATGCTAACGGACCTGAGAATGTCTGTGAACAGTTTAATTGAAATAGAGATAAAGAGTTTTAAGAGTTTTAAGAGAGATTCTTCGTCCTGAACTTCTTTACATTCCTAATATTCCACACACACAAGAACATCCTGCATATTTTTATCTCCACCCAGGACGCTGTGGTTTCGCTTGTTTCTGTTTATTGGAGCGTTTGTCGGCGTGATTTTGCACAAATTACTGGAAAGATTTCTGCAGATCTCAGTGGAGCCATTGTTCACGGGCCGAAGAAGAGTCTCTTCATCGATTCATGTTTGGTGCGGATCCAGGGAATTTCTTTTTCTAATTTCTTAAACTCTGCGTGATAGGGGTGTTTTTAAGATTGTCCATGAAGCCTGGTGGAGGAGGTGGAGCAGCAGTCAGGAAAGAACCCATTAGATCTTGATCTAGCAGATACAGAACCTTTTTATAGAACTAGAATATACAGAACTGGTTGATACTAATCTTTGAAGATGGACCAGTCTCGCCAAACAGACGCGTTGTGATCAAATTCTGTGAAATGTTCTAGTATTCATCCTCAGCTGCTCCTTCAGGTACCGCCCAGTCTCCAAAACACTCAAAAGATCTGTTGTTGTCACCTGCATCCAGAAGAACCTGTCCACAACCTGATATCATGAGTGATTTCTGTCTTCTCTTGTCCTCTCTCACTACATCCAGAAACCTCCTCTTTGGTCTTCTCCTTCTCCTCCTTCCTGCAGCTCCATCTCCAGCATCCTTCTACCAGTAGATCCACTATCCCTCCTCTTCACAGTCAGAACCATCTCAATCTGTCCTCTCTGACTTTGTCTCCAGGACGTCTAACCTGAACTGTCCCTCTGATGTCTCCTTTCTAATCCTGTCCTTCCTCCTCACTCATGAAGAACATCTGAACATCTTCAGCTCTGCCTCCTGTCTTCTGCTCAGAACCACCGTCTCTAAACCATCCAGCAGAACTTCTCTCAACTCAATCCTGGAAACCTTTACCCTCCACTCCTGCTGCTCCTCTTCTGTCACAGATAACTCCCGTCAGTCTTCTCCACCCTGCCTGCACTCACTTCTTCACCTCTTCTCCACACTCCACGTTGCTCTGAACAGTTGAGCCCAAGTCCTTAAACTCCTGCATCCTCTTCTCCATCAGCTCTCTCAGAGCAAACATCTCATTTCTAAATCTATTGTTTAGAGCTGCTCACAGATTTTCTCTTCTTTTCTTAACCTAGCTTCCACGACTCTTTCCCAGATCTTCATCGTGTGGATCATCCGCTTCGTACCTCCGTAGCTGCTGCAGCTCTGAACATCAGTCTTGGTCTTAAAAATCACCACCACTACACTTTTCTTGCATTTCCTCAGGCATCATTTCTCTCACACACAAAGTATGATGAAAGAGTCAATATTTAATCAAACATGGCGGTGAAAGTGTATCAGTACCTCGTCATTTCCCCCTCGATCCAGAAAGTGTACAACCAGTACAGAGACAGTGAGAAGCACACCAACGCCACCAGGACTGATATGGCCGTCACAAAATAACACAGAGAGGAGGAGCTGGGTGTTTGGACTCCAATGACGCCCGCTGTGGCGTTGTAGCCGACGAGTCCATACAGCATGCACCGACCTCCAAAATCACCCTGAGAGGACAGAGAGACAAAGATTTGGGGTCTTATTTTTTTATTTGATAGTTTCCGCTGCTCTTCTTCTTGTGTCATTTAATCAGATAACTTCCTCCTTGTTACCTGGGGGGACTGGGTCAAGGAGGAAACACAGAACCAACACAAACACACATTAACTGAAGCATCTGACTCCCATATTGAAGCAGGGAGAATAATTGACCACGAGGATCATCTGGTCACATGACGAGACAGAACACTTATTGGACACATGACTTCGTTTTAGTCTCGCGCGCGCGCGCTTTCGCACACATTTACTGGTCAGTTCTGGAGAAAGTTGTCCCAAAATAATCACAGAAAGTTGTGTATATCACTATATACAAGGAGGATCCCTATCGTTGTCGTGACGTATGACGTAAAAACAAGTGTCAGAGATGTGCAACAATGAAGGTAATCGGGGGGAAAAGTGCAGGCGCGTGCCTTTTCTATTTATCTGCTCTGTTTTTTGTTGAATTTAGAAAATTACTTGTTCGGGCTAAAACTTTAGCCTGCCTTTGGATATAAAATGGTGTCTTGAATAAGGCAAATACGCGCCATTAGCGCCACAAAAATATCTGAAGTTTGATATTTTGGAGAACTTCAAACACAGTGAGTCTACCCGGAAGAAGATGGAGGAAAGGAAGCAGTTTGTTAATTTGAGTGAAATCACCTGGACTATGGTGACAGTCGCGGCGGTGATTATTCCACAGACGAAACAGCTGGCGTACAGAGCCAACTCCAGGAGCAGCAGCAGCCCTGCCAACGCCATCATCCAGCGGCTCAGCTAGTGCCTGGAAGGAGACGGGCGGAAAGACAACAATAGTGAGATAAGACATATCCGCTTTGACCTTTCAAAGTAAAACGGAGATGAGACATAATGATGATATAACTACAATAAAGTGTATAAAATGAGCATTTAGAAACAACACATAACAGCTGGGACTACGATTCTCTTCACCAGACAGCTACAGTTCAATTTAAGACAAACGAAACTGTTGCACACAACTTACACGTCACTTCTTCAGACGGAACAAACGCACGGTTTAACTTTGAAGGTGTAGCTATCTGATTTCCGGTATTATTGCAAATTAATTTCTCTCGTTTTTTAGATAAATCCCTCTCATAGTGCGACAGTCCTGCCTGAAATCACTTAAAATGAGCTGCTGCCTCTCCTCCTCTCCTCCAAATATGCTTCCGAGAGCGAAGAAATGGTTTATTTGTCACACACACGGCTGGATGAACTTCAACACTGGATGCATTCAGAGGGAATTTCCACGGTCAGAAGAAACTTTCACTTTGACCCAGCAGCATAAACTCAGACCTGTGGGAAGCAGGAAGAGCTAAGGGATGGCGAAATGCAAATAAATCAGATAATTACACTAATAAAAAAAAACATTTAATCATATATATAGCATTTCCATCAAAACGGATTACAAACATTGAATGTTAATGGTTAAATTTAATCGTTTGCTTTATTCTGTAGTATTGAGTCATGTGATTACATTTCATTGATGCAAACCTATGCATAAATCAATCATTATAAATAAAGCTGTACCTCTAAATAAAGATAATAATATTTTTTAAGAGTATATCAAAGTATCGTATATTGAAGCAAACTGAAAATGTTTGATCTTGCATGTTTTCTCTTACTGATTACTAGATTGGTAATTTTGTGATCATAAATCATTTTTCTTATTCAGGATTGCAACCAAGGGAGCGCATGCATATGTGTCATGGCAATTGAGCAGAATATCAGGTGGTCGTATGTCAAAGGTGGAATAACTTGAGGTATTAAAAGCATGTCATCCTGGTCTTAATGCTGCTCAGTGTGGGTGTGTGTATCTACTACAAGTAGCATCACATTCCAGGAAGGCCTAATCAACCCTTGTGACTTGTGTCATATGACCATGCTAGTTAATATATGTTACACAATTCTGGCAATAGAAATGCTCCCCACATACATCCACACCCACTGGGAATATCTGAAAAGATGTTTCTGGGTGTTTTATTTCCACTAGACTTGGTATTAATCAATACTAAAATAGTAAGGATGAAGGGAGAGCAGTTTTTAAAGAGGATGAAGAAGGGAAAGGCGGTGGGTCCGGATGACATACCAGTGGAGGTATGGAGATGTCTAGGAGAGAGAATATATCTAGATTGTTCAACACTATCTTGTGGAGTGAGTTCTTTCTAAAACAGCAAGTGGAGACAAACTTTTCATTTTAGAGACCAAACAGCAGAGCAGACCCGGCTGTGGGTGGGAGGTTCTATTCTCCGCTGTGAATAGATTGGAAGAGGATGGTTGGAAGAGGGAGAAAATGAGGCACTGAGATGGTGGAGAGGGTTACAAACAGAAACAACCATAACAGTGTTATAAAAGAAACTTTACAAATAGTTTCTGTTTTAATTAAGGATGACACTGAAGAGGATGTGTCTGCAAACTGACCCAAGCACTCTGAGGAGGATGGTTGGACTGGCTAGAGACCCTCCAAGGATCACAGCTAGAGAGGTTGGAGGTCAGGTGAATCGCGGGGTCAGAAAGTCTCCCCAACCGCCATCAGATGGCGCCGACACCAACACCAGCTGTTTGGGAGGGTAGCAAGAAAAAAGCCTCTGCTGTCGTCCACACACAAGCTAACGCTGCTACAAGCTAACACTGCTACAGTTTGACAAACACCACTGGGACTTTCACTGGAACAAGGTCAGAGGTCAGATGAGACCAAAGTAGAGTTTTTTGACAACAAACATCTAAAATGGGTTTGAAGTAGCAAAAAAGATAGAAAGCCACAGAGAAAAGCCCCCTATACCCACTGTGAAGTCTGGGGGTGGATCTCTGATGCTGTGAGGCTGTTTTTCTTCCAAAAGGTTCTGGACATCTTGTTAAAGACATGGTTCCATGGACTCCATCAAACACCAGCAGATACTGGATGAAGACCTAAAAGCCTGTCAGGAACCTTAAAGTGGGTCGTGGTTGGACCTTCCAGCAGGACCATGATCTGAAGATCACCTCAACATCAACCCAAGAATGGTTCAGAGGTCACAAAATAAAAAGAAATTGTTACTTGAGTTGAAGGTTAGATTTAGTGTGAGTACTTTGAATAAAAGATCATTCGTGTAGATAATGAAGATATGTGTTTTTTAAACAAAAGAATATAAATCTGTATTAATTTCTGGTAAATACTTCACTGACTTCACATCCTCAGTGGTCCAACGGATCACTAGAAGCTGTTGGGTAACGGATGCAGTTAAACAGCTTAGAAGTGTCTGTGTTCATGCATGCATATGTGTGTGTGTGCGTACGTGTGTGTGTATGCATGAGTGTGTGTGTATGTGTGTATGTGTGTGTGTGGGTTGCAATACAGTAGCTGTGTATCCAAGGCTCCCATCCAAGCAGCTGGTACCCATCTGTTTCTTCTCCTCCTGCGGCCTGCGGCTCAGGGAGTGAGGTGCATTGGCATGCGGCGTCTGGGTCTGGACCAATAGCGGGGAGGTACACATTGCAGGAGTGTGTGTGTGTATGTGTATGTGTGTGTGTGTGTGTGTGTGTGTTTGAATGTGGTTTATGGCCAGTGAGTGCTCCTGTGTGTATATGTGGTTTCGCACTCGACTTTGCATGCATGCATGTGTGTGTATGTGTGTATGTGTGAGTGTGTTTGTGTATTCTGCATGTTTGTGTGGCGTTCACTAATGATCACATTATTTTTTTCCTCTTAAATATCGCTGATACACACTCATACGTCACTGCGAGCGTATCTTAAAAGCCGTCTGCCCGCCCCGTCATCGCCGGCGTAAACTCTCCCATGATGCAGTCCAAAGGTGACTCGTTGCCAGGAAGTGTTCAGTCTTTCCATTGATTGTTTATGTAAATCATATACGCTCAGCCTTCCAGATTTCCATCGTGACTCCGCGGCTTCACGGGTGTGATCTCCCTCCGAAAATATGCGCCTACAATCACATAAACAGATAAAAAAAAATTACAATTTATGATGCCTTAAGCAGAAAAGGGGGGGGGGCTGAGGTGGTATTTCCGCTGGGTAAGGAAGAACATGCCTGGAGAACGTTAAGAGCTTTTTCAGGACTAGAGTGATCTTCATTATGTCTGAGGCTTTTTGTGGAACCGGTCAAATATCCGTGACCTGTCATGAACTCAATCCTGCAGGTTTGAAGGAGAATATATGTTTCTCCACTAGAGGGCGGTGCTGGTTCTCGGTTCTGTAATAATTCCCTGGCTGTTGTAGGTGAAGGAAAGTTGACATTTATTACTTCATTCATTTTCTTTAAAGCTTATAAAATGTTGTTGTGCACCCATACTGATGTCAAACTCACTCCAAATCTGGACAAAAAAACTTTTTTGAATTATTCACACATTAAAATAAACCTGACTTCTCTGACGTCTTATAGAATCAGAACAAACCAAGGAGGATGGAAAACAAGATCAAAATAAGAGATTTACAAGCATCATTCATTTTTGTGTCTCCTGAATGGCAGGTTTTTTTATCACAAACAGTCAGTAACCGTTTTATAATAAGATGCTTTTGTGAAGTTTGATCTAAATCTCTGTTTTTCTTAATAATAACAACGAAACTCCAACGAGAATGATCTCTCTACGTGATTTACTTTAATATTACCCACCACTTGCAGGTCTTGAATGAAGCTCAGGCTTTTGCAGTGCATTCTGGGACTTGTAGTATCTGTGCTGGCCCTGCTCTATTCAGCAGTCTGACCTCTGGTGTCGGTCCTGGCGTTTCTTGATCTGCACTAAACTGAGGGACCGTCAGTTAATCATTCAGTCAGAGTGACCAGAGGGGAGGAGTTTCACCGCAGACGTTCTCGGACACTTTTCAACTCAATTTTAATCTGTGTCTCATGAATGGTGAATGAATTATTATTATTATCATTGTTATTATTATTTATAATTTTTCTATCATTATAATTATATTTATTATTTTTGTTATTATCATTGTTATTATTATTATTATTTATAATTATGTTTATTATTATTTTTTTGTTATTATTGAATTTTTTTAATTGTAAATAAAAGTATTAAAATGGGGGGAAAACTAGTTTTTTTCATCTTCTATAGTATTTTCGAATTTTTATTTCTTTTTTGACACATTAAAATGCAACATGTTATACAAAAAGAAAAAGAAGCAGACGTTTCTATCGCCTCATTCCTTATGATGCCTTTCCCATTTTAGATCCTTCCGTTCATTTCTCCATGAGTGGGAAAACAGAGTCGTAATGAGAGAAACTGTCTGAAACCCAAAGATTAAATATCGCATTAAACAAAACACAAACACAAAACACAAATAAATAAGTCGTGTCATGTTTTACAAAAGCTTGAATCATACCAGTTAAAATTGTATTTAAAGATCTAGACTCTGACCCCCGGTGAGAACACGTACTTCTTCTTCTCATGGTTGTTCTGTTGAGGGTTCACCACAGAGGAGCATCTGTCTCCATTACTCCCCTGTCCTCTGCATCTTCCTCTGTCACACCAACCAACTGCATGTCCTCTCTCACCACATCCACAAACCTCTTTTTTGGTCTTCCCCTTCATCTCCTGCTTGTAGCTTCATCTCCAGCATCCTTCTACCAGTAGATCCACTATCCCTCCTCTTCACGGGTCAGGACCATCTCAATCTGTCCTCCCTGATGTCTCCTTCCTAATCCTGTCCTTCCTCCTCACTCCCAGAGAACATCTGAACATCTTCATCTCTGCCTCCTGTCTTCTGCTCAGAACCACCGTCTCTAAACCATCCAGCAGAACTTCTCTCACCTCCATCTTGGAAACCTTTCCCTTCACTCCTGCTGCTCCTCTTCTGTCACAGATAACTCCTGACACTCTTCTCCAACCACTCCACTCTGTCTGCACTCGCTTCGTCAGCTCTTCTCCACACTCCCTGTTGCTCTGAACAGTTACCCCAAGTCCTTAAACTCTTGCTCCTTCACCAACTCTACTCCTTCATCATCACCTTTCCTCCTGTCTCCTTTCATTCACACACATGTATACTAGTTTTCATTCTTCTTCTCTCCAGCGCATACTTCCACCACTCCAGGTTCTCCTCCACCTGCTGCCTGCTCTCACTAGAGATCACAATGTCCTCCACCATCATCAAAGTCCATGGAGACTCCTGTCTGTCCTCATCTGTCAGCCTGTCCATCACCACAGCAAACTAGAAGGGGCTCAGAGCCCATCCTTGGTGCAGTCCCATGTCCACCTTTAAACCATCCATCACTCCTTCTGCACATCTCACCTCTGTCATGTCATAAAAAACAAAACTCTGGGTTTGTCCTAAATGAACCCTGTCTTTTTGACTCTTTGACCCTGACCCAATATACATATTCCCCCCCCCCCCCCAAACTCTACCAGATAATATTTCCCGGTGTCATTCCAGAACACAGGATGTATCGTGTTTCCTTTTCCTGGTCGGTGAACAGCTGATGCAGTTACTGCAGTGAGCTGTTCACATCTGGCTGTGAGGCAAAAGTGAGAAATCCGTCACCGACGAGATAACTGAGTTCTGCCGGACCAGCAGAGGTGAGCGGGTTCAGCGACGTGAGTCTCCAGAGCTGCAGGCGAGCTGCAGAATTCGGAGGCTTCAGTCGACGCAGGTTTAGCAGTAAATATTTATAGATAGGATGACAAGAATATTTGTTGATGCATAAAAGCGCCCACTAGAGGGGGAAATATGCAACTGACCATTGACTGAAAGTAACCAGTTCTTCTTCAAACAAAGGTTTATGGGGATATATAATAAGAAAATGGTCCATCCAACAGTTTTTGAGTTATCGTAGACGTCACCTCATATTTATACCTATTATATTTATAGAATTATGTGATCATAGTCAGAGTTGTGAGAATAAAGTCAGAGTTGTGAGAATAAAGTCAGAGTTGTGAGAATAAAGTCAGTGTTCTGAGAATAAAGTCAGTGTTCTGAGAATAAAGTCAGAGTTGTGAGAATAAAGTCAGTGTTCTGAGAATAAAGTCAGTGTTCTGAGAATAAAGTCAGTGTTCTGAGAAAAAAGTCAGAGTTGTGAGAATAAAGTCAGTGTTCTGAGAATAAAGTCAGTGTTCTGAGAATAAAGTCAGTGTTCTGAGAATAAAGTCGGTGTTCTGAGAATAAAGTCAGAGTTGTGAGAATAAAGTCAGTGTTCTGAGAATAAAGTCAAAGTTCTGAGAATAAAGTTGGCGTTGTGAGAATAAAGTCAGAGTTCTGAGAATAACTTTAGTTTATTATTTTTTTTATTATTATTATCATTATTACTGTTATTATATTATCATACTACATTTTTATTGTCTCTCCTGTAAGAATCTGCCAACCATTTTATTTTATTTTTTTATAGATTTGTTTATTATGATGTTCTTGCTTTGATCAAAGAGCCAGTTTGGCGGCATAAATAATTCAGAAGCGGACATAAAGAAAAGTTTGAGACGCACTGGATCAAAGCTCTGTTAGAGCTCTGCAGACGCGTTCAGGCTCTCTGCAGACGCGTTCAGGCTCTCTGCAGACGCGTTCAGGCTCTCTGCAGACGCGTTCAGGCTCTCTGCAGACGCGTTCAGGCACAGTCCGGGACAATCAGGCCAACTAATCGATCGTTGAGTCTTGCAGCTTTTTCACCGCAGCACCTCGACGCTGCTGCCGGAGGAACGCCGTTAATTGCGGCACAGCTGTGGAGGGGAGGATCCGAACCACACGGGAAGGTGTCTGTTCTACTAAATTAATAAAAGGACGCAGCAGCGTTTGGAGGTTTTGGACGAAGACGCGTGTGTGCTCACCGACTTTTACCGTCAGGTGTCACCGGTCGGTGGAGAAACATTCCTCCCGGATGACTGCGGATTCTGCATGTCAGCGCGTCTCTACCTCCTCCTGCAGCCCCGGTCTTCCGTTAAAGGAGTGGCTTCCTGGCACATTACCGGCGCAGTCCGCGTCCGTTGTCACACATAACTGCCGGGACCTGATGTGTGTTTGGTTGGAGATAAGCTGCAGGAGACTCCGCGGAGGATTCATCGCTGTTTGACACCGAGATCTTCAAACAACAACAGCAGTGAGGTAAGACAACATCTCCTCCCTGCTGAGGAGTTCATGGGATTAGTCTGCAGTTTCTCAATCATCCCATTATTTTAAATACTGGTGAATATTTGAAACTCGTTTGCGGCAGGTGCCTCAAGGAGGTCTTTAACCCTTTCATGTCCTGCGCAGGTGTTTTCTTCAGCACCTTCTGAGTCACTGATTATAAAATAGGAGTGAACTTGTTTATAAAACGAGCCAATTGGCAGCATGTTTATGTTAAAGAGCAAGGGGCCAAGGACGGAGCCCTGAGGGACACCACAGGTCAAAGGGACCATAGAGAGAGTCCCATTCGATAAAAGGATTTTTTTTTTTTTTTTTTTGCCATGTTAGAACATGTGAGTTCTAAGTAAACAGAATTATTGAACTTTATTCAACTAAAAACTAAAGCATGTTTTTAAAAAAAATAAATAAAAATGCTTTAACAGAAGATTGGGACAATAATCAAAATTGACTATTTTCCATGAAATACCAAACTTAATCATGAATTAATTGAATAAGATTTTGGTTTTACTGTTTTACTGTTCAAATTTAACGTTGAAGAAATAAAATATGCAACCATTTTTTTTAATTTTTTTTTATTCCTTTGATGAGGACATCAAAAGGTTTTATTTTAAGGTGGACAGAAAAATCACATGTGATCTAACTTCACCGGACTCCAGATTAAACTAACCTCATTGGACAAAACCTTTTGTGATACTAATACATTCTGACGCGTAACAATTATCACAATTATTAGTCATTTAGTAGCTTTTAGGGTAATCCAGCAGCTTTAGTCATTAACTTCTACGTCCCTGAATTCTGTGTGTTAGTAAGGAAGATAACGGGTCATTATTTCACAAATTACACGACCCAAAACTCACTATTTTTATAGTTACTAACTCAGAAACCTTCCGACTGTGTGTGTCTCACAGTCATTGACAAGGTTTTCTGTAAATATGTAAAAGACTGGAGGGAAAACTGTGAAAACCTTTACTGCAGAGACAATATTGACAATAATACTTTATTTTTCACATGGAAGTAAATAACTTAAGTCAGAAATATGCAATTATGTAGCTATTCCCGCGATGTCGTCCTCGACAGCGAGGTTGTATCCCTCGAAAAGCTCCCAATCCCCTGCATTGTGCAAACAGTCGGGTTTTAACACTCCCTCATTTATCCGAGCTTGGTACCGTTAAATGTTGGTGTACATTTACAGAAAGCTCTTCTTAATGTTAAATGTTTGGTTCTGTCCTCAACATGGGACAGAAGCAAATAAAAATCCGTTAGATTAAAATATGGTGCCCTCTCCATTATGCTAATCAGCTTGATTTTGATTAGGTTGATTTAATTACATTAGTTTGTCGGACCTGGGTGGATGTTTGCTCCACTGAGTTCAGTTCTAATTGTTCTGGTTGTCTTATTTTGTGTAATTAAGATTACAGAATAATGACAGAAGTAATTCCCATGACAAATGTTCGGAGGAGGAGTCAGGAAAGGAAACCATTAAATTAACAGGAAGGGACAGATCCAAGATTTATTTATTCATTTAATCTATTTAATATTTCCACACAACATTAATCATAGGACTTCTGTGGATAATTAACCCTCTAATTTTGGGATATTTATTCATAAAATATTTAATATCTTTGACATTATGAATTTTCCATAAGGAGCATTGTTAAGTCTTCACATGCTTTAATATCCCAAAACTAAAAAAAAAGTCACCAATGGAGGAAGACTTTCCCGATAATGATGGTTAATGTTTCCTCCGTGGTGGCCCCCAGGGCTCCATCCTCGGCCCCATACGATTTAGAATATCCATGCAGCCATTTGATCACATGATCAACAGGTTCAGTCTAGGGCTGAAAATATTCTTCAGATATTTCGAGTAACTCGATTACTTTACGGGAACGGCGTCTCCCAGGAGACGCATCTCACCTGGTGAAGGGAGGTAAACGAGGGGGGATAACATATCTTTGAGTGCAAACAGAGGCTCACTCTGCCTCAAATTTGGGGAGGTAAAAAAGTCAGGCAAAGACCGACGGACTCTGATGGTGACTCTGGGGGGTCGCTGAAAGGGTGTTTGAACTGGGATTCCTGAACTGCCATAAACCGAGACAAAAGACGTAAGTTAACACGGAAAAATTGTTTTTTTAAAAATGCAGCACACATAACAAATTTATTCGGTTATTTGATGTAGTCAACGAAAAACTATACAGTGGAGAACATTCTTGGTATTTTGTACCGTATCTACTATAAGCTACGTTTTAAAAATGAATGTTGCATTATTTTCTACCTGTAAGTTGCTTATTTTGAACTCTTACTTATACCATTTATTACTAATAACAATAAAGTGACGTAATTTCAACTGTTCTACTTTCTATACTTAATAGAAATGTTTCACACTTCTCTGAGGCCGGCCACCCCGTAAAAACATTGTAGACCCACCCCTGCGTAGGAGATATGGCTATTTTTCTTTTTTTACATTTCTCAAACTCCTCAGGGAATAACTGTTTCACAAAGGTCGATAAAATAAAATAAAAAACCCAAGAAAATAACTGTTTACATATCAAAATAAATTAACTTTATAGATCTCATCAGGAAACTCCTCCTCACTCTGTTTCATGTGTTCACCTCCATTTATCTGCAAATATAGGAGACGTTGAGCTGAGAGAGATCCTGAACACAAAGCTCTGAGCCAAAACATTGGTGCAGAGAGAGACGGTAAAGAAGTCGTAAGCAGAGTTGCGATATTTCACGGCGACGTGGATCATTTTTCATTCCGTTACTAATTATGTCCCCCGGAGATTAATTCATTATAGAATCCTCCTTTGTGTGAACACATAACTCAAAACCTATTTTCTGGATCATTTTACACCCACATAGACGTCAGTGTGAGGAAGAATTGGATTCATTTTTGGAAAAGTCGGTCGTATATTTCCGACTCTTCCGAAAAATATTTTTGCATCAAAACATGAATGAAACAAAGAAAAGTGAAATACTCTTGCTGGCCAGGTCGACACTGTAGGTCTAGTTATAAATATAAATGTTCAACAGACGGCTGTTGAATATTTAACAGAAGGCTGAACAAACTAGTGAAGATGTTTTCAGGTGTTGAGTAAGACTGCTGCATCCGTGGGTAATGTTTTATATAAAGTTTGTGAAGCCAACATCCATTTCAGCTTCAGGCCAAACATTCATAGTATCTTGATGATGGGCCTGTTGCATTGTGGGTTATGTAGTTTTTTTGCATGCATATTTCAGCTAACATGATTTTTCTAACAATTTTCTCGTAGCCTCTAGACTATCCACATCAGAACTATCTTCAGTTTATCAAGTAGTTGGGTGCATTTATGTCCAGAACACAACTTTTCTAGTTTGATATGAACTTCTGATGCATCTATTTACTCCATAAATTTAAAAAAAAGTTACTTTTTTGGAGTAAAAAAAGCTTAAAATGTTAGAGGACAGTCTAAGGACTCCTTAAAAAATAAAAAACAGCTTTTTAGAAATGTTTTTGCTGTACTAATTTCTCCTTCAGTGGATAAACGGAGAGAAAAATGAATAAAGGTTCAGTGAAACATTCTCAGATTTGCATGGCAGCAGGTGAATTTCCCTTTATCTCCACTTTTGCTTTTATCACGGTCAAAGAGACGACACCAGTAGGCGCTCCACACGCCTCTGGTCACTTCCCAAAAAGTACTTTACGTCTCTAATCTGGTGTTTTTGCATTTTAGGACTCCAGGCTATTTGAAATTTCCAGCTTTATCTTCCTAATTTCAGATAAACCTGAGATAAGTTAGGGGGAGTTTACAGACAGAACCAACAGTAGAACTTTGGTTTCTCTTTTAGCCATTTGTCTCTTGACTCAATATAACAGAGGAGTCGGTGGGTTAATGATTAGCCAGACAGTTTGCTAGAAGCTGTTGTGTTTTTAGTTCCAGAGGCCTTGGACGACTCGTGATAAGTATTGGCAACGTTTAACTAGTGTACCTTGTGATTGAAGGTGAAAAATGCTTTACGGCTTCTGGTTATATCTATTGTCGAGAATGTTTTCAAAGTCTCTTTTCTAACGCCAAACAGGAATCCACACATAATAGCAGTTACTGGTTCTAATGTTGTGGCTGATTGTTGTGGAACCAGTGACCGGTTCTAATAATGTGGCTCATCGGAGTATGTATCCTATTATACTGCCATGGCCAAGTTTTTGGTTTTGCATGATATGAAAGATATTTATGGTTTGGTCAGGTCTGCATGCATTCTTCATCTTCCTCCAACTGTCCTTCAACCTCTCCAATAGGCAGCTGATGGCGGCTCGTAAAGACCGGCGCAGGGATCCAAGCCCATGGGAGGAAAGCTATGGACAGAGGAGCAGCGTCCCCTCCTCCGGAGACACCCTGCCCTGGAACCTGTCCAAACACCAGAGGATCAGACGCTCCAGGTCAGCCTCAGGAGAGGTCCTGGATCCTGCAGAGAGGGCCGTGATTCGCATTGCAGGTAGGACGGCTGTAACGAGTTCATCTCAGGACCAAGTTTCCGTGGTTGCAGTTTTCATCCAGCTGAAATTATGCAGAAGTGTGTTCCTGGTGTGAGGTCACCTTTTTAAGGCTTGGGCACACTGCAAAGTTCTTCCATGTGTGTGTTGGGCACAGGCAGAACTAGAGGAGGGATGCCTCTTGACAAACTGCTGTAGCTCTTGAGAAAACAGGGATCCGGCTGGTTCCAGTCCGTCACAGATCTCAGAACTTTTCTCTTGATTGCTGCTATTTCATTCAAAGAAGACGTTCTGAAGAAGAAAAATGAAAGAACTCTGACCTGGAGACCCCACTAAGAGTACTTTACCAACGCTATAATCTCTAATGGGATGTATGTCAGCTCTTGAAACAGCTACAAGTCGTTAGCTAACCCGTGCTAGCTACCTTGTCTTACGCGTGATAGACGCAGGTGTAAACACCGATATGTCTCGCTGTCCGCTTGTGATCCGATCTCCCAAAAGCTACCTCGTATGAAATGCCTCGAAGATCAAGCTTATAAACTTAAAAACTTAATAAACTTAATAAGAGTTACTACCATACAGCTAATCTGAGAGGATCCATTTTTAGCAAAAAGGAAACAGAACATTTTGGTCCATATAGATGTTTTATGACTTTTGCTGGCAGAGCAAGTTATTCCTTTTATAGGCGACATTAAGTCACGGAAAGAAGCAAGAGGCTTTATTCCCCTGGCGGGAGGTGTGGTTCCTTTTTTTTTTTTACTCAAACAATAGGCTGGGATCCGGTCCAGTTCAACAACAGGGATGCTGGAAATACATTATTTATTTACACTATAAGTGAGCAGCGCCTTCACTGTGAAGAACTTATTCTCTCAGTGTTAGATATATTTCTACACATGGGTTTATTGGAATCACTAAATCAGTGACATTCACTATTTATAGTCATGTAATAAAATCATATATTTGTCATTCACTCTTCAGTTATGTAACCGTAACGGCCCGGTAAATGAAAATACCTCATCAGGTTCCGACATAGTGCCTCGACACCGCAGAGCCCAACCCAATACGCCAATATCAGCCAATATTTGATTTTCACTGATATATTGACATCATTGTATTCAGATAATTACATATTAGTAAGAATAAATTCATGCTGACACAACTTTAGAACTGATTTTGAGCAGAAGGCAGGGAAACCCCCCATCTGTAGAGGAACCCCCCCATCTGTAGAGGAACCCCCCCATCTGTAGAGGAACCCCCCCATCTGTAGAGGAACCCCCCCATCTGTAGAGAACCCCCCCATTTGTAGAGAACCCCCCCATCTGTAGAGAAACCCCCACATCTGAGTTAGCCTGATGAAGGGGTCCCTACAAGATTCCATTTGTTTTGGAGTTATAAATCATTGAAGTACAGAAATTAAATGTTTCTCTTTCATGTTGTCACATTTGTTGTTCTTATTTTAGAACAATCCGTCTTTGATGGAGTTTGTTTTGGAGCGCTGTGCTCCTGCCGGGCGCGGGGGAAGTTTAGATAAGGTAGCGCCCACAAAAGGCTCGCGTCCATCCACATCCTGCGCTGCTCTTCCTCTGTCCAGCAAAAGGCCGTGTTAGCCGGCGTCAGCATCCACGCCTGAGGCTCGGCTTTTGTTTGGCGATCTGCTGACACGCTAACTGATCCCAGGATCTCTGATGGGCTGAGCTCAGGCTCGATGGCCCCCAGAAGTAGTGCATTTATCGTCAGCGCTGTGGATCAGGCACTAAAGCCCAGTTTGAAAGAACCCGTAGGCTAATGGCTGCAGATTTGAAGGTAACATTTGGACGTTGTGGAAGAAAGGAATCTTATTTATTGCTATAAATTAGCTTAGCTCAGCATAAATAGGGAGAAAATCTATTCCCTGACCTGATTCTAATAAATGGATCAAAAACCCTCTAATATGTTTTATTTTGTTTGAAAATCAGTAAATAAGTAAGAAAACAGAAATTAAAATGTCTGGTTTTACAAGGAATACTTTACTCCATTGTTTGAAACTGGAAGTTTAGTTTGTGGGCATTGCATAAGGAGGCCAAACCTCCCTGTAGACTCCTCCTCCATTATTCATCACGGCGAGGCGAGGATCTGATACTGAGATGACGCCACACGGAGACACACAACTGTGTGAGTCATGCAGCGGCCCTTTTTTTTATTAATATGACACCAGCGTGAAAGCAGAAAAAGACACACACTACCTCTCTAACCCTCAGGCAGCTTCCATATTAGTGCGATAAAATAAAAATAACCGAAGCCTTAGAGCTGAATGCTATGGCATTTAATCAAATACTGCGTTTTAATTGGACTCTGTTGGTTTGATTCCCCTCAACTTACCACAGATCGGCGCCATACTGGTAAATGAACCGAGCTCTCAGCCTGCAATAACCCATCCTGCCACTAGGTGGCACTTTCTATCAAATTTGTTGACAGGCTGAAATTGACCAGCCTGAGGAGTTGCTGCAGCTTCTGGGAAATGCGTCTCAGTTTTCCAACACCCATCTCAGAAAGCATTGACCTATAGCCTAGCTTCTGCAGAAAATCCTCTTTTATTTTATTTTTTTGCTCCTGTGAAGGAGAGTCTCAGCTTTATCTCTGCTCGTTTTTCTTTTCTTTTTTTTTTACACATTTGACCTTCCTGCCTTCCCCGTAATATGCTGCATCATGGAAGGAATGCTGATCCCCGCCATGAGTTTCTCCATCCAGACAAGAATTTAGAACACATCAAATAACTTCTTACCACTGTGCATTATTGAGTATCAGTTGGATTCTGATATCCAGAAGAGGGCGCCAGATCTACAGCAGCAACAAAATGAGTCAAATGGGATGGAGGAATGTCTTTATTGTTTTTATTCATGAGCTTTAATCCAAATTATTTACAAAAATATAACCTTTGATTCAAGTAAAACAATAAAAAACAACATTATATTCATAACATAAAATTATTATTTTTCTCTAAATCATGTGTTCCACAATTATTGGACCCCTAGTAAATCCTGAGAGCAGAAGGTGACGGAAGCGTAATTCCTGTCCTATTTATATTATTATCTTAAACTCTTTGAGCAGGAACTCTGAAGTGGTGAACAGGTACTTCCTGTTGGACTGGGGTATAAATATGAGGTGACACAGGCCTGATTCTCTCTGAGGTTCTTCACCATGATGAAGACCAGAGAACACAGCAATGAGGAGCAAAGAAAAGTTGT
>VRLP01006339.1:0-29221 GCA_009660295.1 Lophius piscatorius
ATTTAATTTATAATGCACTTTACATTTGGATCAAATCTCAAAGTGCTACAAAGTAAAAGCAGATAAAAGCATCAATAAAAAATAAAATAATAACTATATAAAAACATGACCAAAAAGCAGCAATGTTAATTAAAGTTATAGGTTCTGCAAAAAAGGAAAGTTTTAAGTCCTTTTTTAAATGTGGCAGTCGTCTGTGGAGCCCTGAGATGGTCAGGGAGGGCATTCCACAGACGAGGGGCAGCAGAACAGAAGGCCCGATCACCCATGGTGCTGAGCTTAGTCCGGGGAAGGAGGAGGCGGTATGAGTGGGTAGAACGGAGGGATCGTGTTGAGGTCAGTGGGGTGAGTAGTTCTTTTAGGTAGGGGGGTGCGTTACCATGGATGAAGAAGAGTGGGGTGAGGAGAGAGATGTTATAATCAATCCTTTTGGAGATGGGAAGTTAAAGAAGGGAATGAAGAACGGGGGTGATGTGTTCGTGTTTACAAACTCTCATCAGGATCCTTGAAAATGAAGATATAATTCAATTTGTTTGATATGAATTAGTAAATGACACAAAATCAATGGTGTTGGCTGATATCAGCCAACTCCATTGATTTTGTGTCATTTTCATCCTTGGGATTGACCAAACATGGAAACGGTTCAGATGGGGCTGCAGGGTCCAACGTGATGTTTGGGAACTTCTACGTGAGCCAAACCAGTGAGAGAGGTGAAAGTAAAGGAGCTGAAAAGCTGCCAGGCTATCACACCTCCAGCACAGAGAGAGTGACTCTCTGAAATTCCCTTGGCTCTGTGTGTTCACATGAACCGGGTAATCACACGTTGAAGCTGATGCGTGCCGGAGGCGGCAGACGCAGAGAGCAGCAGAGGTGGTTAATGACTGTGTGGATGTGAAGAGCCGGCAGAGTGAAGCCTGGACTCCTGCCACCATTTCCAAAAGAGGTAGTTTGCTGCTACTGGTAAACAGAGAGAGCTTTTATCAGTCAGCAGAGGAGCAGAGTGTGTGTGTGTGTGTGTGTGTGTGTGTGGTCAATCATCTACCTGGATTGACTTAGAATGCCGTATGTCATTAGTAGTGTTGAGAAAACACTGAGTCGTTCATTGATCTATGATAGGATATTATCAAAAACCCATTTTCAAACAATCGATTAATACTTAATCTTTTAATTAACGTTTAAAGTTTCAAAATCTTGATGAGTAATGTTTTTTAAGTGCTCTTATTTTGAGGGATGTGTAACGTTTATGTGTTCTGACCCGTTTAAATGAATCTACCCTCCCTCCTTCAACCAACTGTGTGACACCTGGAAGTGAAAATAAAACTTTATACGCCTCGTTTATTCCACTATATGTTACATGTTGGCTTTGTTCAAGGACTTCAGCACTCGTGGCGCTGTGCCCCGACCGGCACAGAACCTCGGTGTCTCTGCTCCGATTGCACCTTTAACCGTCAAACATCTGGTGCTGATGGTTAAATCCAATGGTGGTGGAATACTAATCCTACAAATAATATATGAAGCCATAATGTTCCTTTCACATCTTACAACGACGACGACTTCAGCTCTTCAGCTCTCCTTCATCTGAGCAGTAACCAGCTGTTACAACTAACCTGAACATAGAAATCATCACACGTCAGGAGTTAGCCTCTTGTTTTCTCTAACGATAAGCTCATGGCGGCAGAATGTGTCAACAACGCGCTCCTTCCTGTCGGAGGAAGTGTTGAAAAGCTGGAGGTGGAACAAGAGGGCATACCTCTGACAGGCAAATTTGCAAAGCATAGTATGACGACAAAAGGACCCGCACAAACGGGGGATACTTCTTTACCCAGATAACGAGCAGGATGCTGGTGGACGTGGACACGGTTTGGGCAGAGCAGCTGATGTTAGCATAGAGGCTAAAGCTAGCCAGAGCAGAGAGCCAGCCTCCACCTCGCTGCTACTTTTCACGAGTAAAGAAAAGAACAAGGAAAATCTGGAATTCATCAACCCCTGATTAAAAATGTGTTTCAGGTATTCAAGGACACAGGTCGGTCTGTAACAACCAGTACATAATCATATTATTAGCGTCTGATTCTTTTATTTATAATCGTTAAAATCTCTTCATTTCGCATGTTTAAAAACACCGTATGAACCCAAAAAGTCCTCGTCAATTTAATCATTACTTTCATGCCATTTTCCGCAGTTTAATGCTCGCTCGGCGCTTGTTGATGAAGTCGTCTGCTACTGGAGAATTGGCAAACAGAAAGAATTACCAGGTAAAACATAACTCATTTCTGAAGTTCGGCGATTCTCCGGGATTTGAATTCATAACTTAAGCTGCAGCATAGCTCACTGGCTTAGCTGCAGCTTATGTGACGACGAACGAGGCCTGCCCCCTACCGGAAACCCAAATTTGATTTATTGTTGGAGGTAGAGTTTACACAGCGGTTTGTCAATGGTAAGACTGTAATGTCATGTCATTTCCTCTATAGCTGCTGATGACAGTGTGTAAAGTTTTTATTTGATGTGCTCAAACCACCTGCTTTGAGGGCATAGAGCCAAAAACAGGCCATTTGTGGTCATTTCTTCTGCCGACATGAGTAATGGTAAACAGACGCCTGGTAGCAGCAGCGACACAACTGGGTGACAGTTTTAAAAACTAACTGTGACAGTCACAGCTTATGTTCTGACATAGAACAGAGACTACTAGAGAGAGAATCGCAATCTCAAGTCCAATCCAAAAAAATGAGCAATTCTGTTTTTTGCCAGAATCTCAAAGTCGTAACGTTCCATCACTACTTCACAACTTCCCGGACGGATGAAGGAGAATCCACACAGATGATTGGTCTTTTTCATCCCAGTAGAATTAACAGTCCAGTCTATCGATATTTAAAAACAAAGGTTCAGTAAGCAGACCAGAGCTGCCAAACATTCTTAAAACTGTGAGACCAGAATTAAATACATTCCACATATCCCCTTGGCACCAAAAATGTTTGAAATGACAAGGTTTGTTTTCACCTGGTAGGGGACACATTCCCGGGTGGAGGTCATCACACGCTTCTATTCGTGACTGATATTCACACTTGATGCTGATCAGCTCCAAACACCATTAAAACGGTTTTCCCCTCCACAGAGGACTACCAAACGTGACAGTAGCCTGCAGTAAAGTGCTGCAGAGCCTTATGTGAGGTATTGTATGAGACATGTAGGCCATCAGCAGACAAACAAGTCTAATTTAGTACTGCAGTACTGACGCAGCAGAAGGTACACCTGCTAGTAAACCAGCGATGCAGAGGCAGGAAATAAAAAAAAAAAAAGCCTTTTACCTTCCAACCAAAAGATCTGACTATGATATAAAGAACAAACTCGCCGGACATCTGATCAGGATGCCTCCCCAGGGGTATATCCTGAACTCTGGGAAGGCCTCAGGATCTCCAACAATAAGTTAGAGACTGTTGCTGGGGAGAGGGACACCTGAAAAAAAAAACTTTTAGTCTGCGACCTGAACCCGGAGTGGATGAATGAGTGATCAGCAATCATCTGAGACTAAAGCCTACCAGCAAAATATATATATTTCCAATATACTATAAGGGTGCTTGGACACAATGAGACATGTTGGTGGGCCAAACCAAAGCGTGTAAGGCTCCTTGGTGCCCCACTCCATCAAAACCTCTTCTGCAGGGGCATATCAGAGACCCCCGCTTACTACTTGTGCTGAGGCTGGGACTCTGGAGCATTTTGACGGTTGGCGTCCGAAAGTCCTGGGAGAAAGCCACTACCGCTCGCCCCAAGACCAAAGTGATGAAGAAAGAAGCTGAGACCATCAGCTCAGCCATCGCCCAGTTCAAACAGACACAAACCATCCCATTAAAAAGGCTGGAGAGAAGCCCGAAATACAACAGAGGGCCCGACAGGACTCCTCACATTGGCCCTAGACTGGCAGCTAATGGTCGGCGTGTGTTCCCTTAATCCATCACCGTTACCACAGCACACTCAGACCAGATATAGTTCTGCTGTCGGAAACATACAGACAGGTGGTGGAGCTTAAGGTCCTCTGGGAGAACCAGCTGGAGGAGGCAGCGGAAAATAAATACCGTCACCGGTACAGTTGGCAGACTTATAGGTGGGAACAGGTGATCCGCTGCGGCAACCCCGAAAGGGGGGACGCCGAAAACTGAAGAAAAGACGATTCCGATGCCCTGTAGCAAGTTCACAGTGCCGTGTGTCGCCACTGTAGTTTTAAGCAAACATTACTCAGCAGAGTGTGTACTTTTGTCTGGGACTGTTATCAGCTGAGTGTTCATACCTTTGTCAATTCTACAGCAAGAGTACTTTCCCTGGGAAAACACCTGGAAGTTAATGTTTGCAACATTTGAGGCTTCGGTAAGAAAGAGGAAACCATAAATGGACAACACGTAGTGGACAAAGTTGTGAATGATCAGAATCCTGGACCTAGTCTTCCTCACAACTCCTACAGCCACCTGGTTCCTAGTCTGAGGTCCTTAGACCAGGGGTAGTTATCAAACCCCTGGTCTAAGGGGTCTAAAACCAACTCTTACTGATGCTTCTCTCAATTATTTGGTCCTGACATGAAAAAACGTGACAAACCCCCTTTAGTCTCAACCGAACTTCATTTCATGAGAAATTCTTTAGCTACTGACGGCAAAAGTCACAGATGAGGATATAAAAACGATGCCTGCATATATTAATACCTAGAGCTTGGAGATAAATCATAAAAGGGTCACAACCTCATTCAGACATACAGTATATGAGAGTTACGGTCCGGCCCTTCAGAGAGGAATACAATTGTTTTTCTTCATATATTTCTCTTAAGGAATCTCATCAACTCAAAGGTCACATGATGACATGTTGTTGACAGTTGAGGGGGGCTGTAGAGACTTGAAAAGGGAGGGGTGAGCTGATGGGAAGTAAGAAGCAATCTGGCTGCTAGATGCCACAAAATTTTAAATAATACTCCTGTTAGTAATGGAACGAATACATGATTACAATTGTCACGGTAACCACCACTGAGGGAGACCTTGAGTGTTGAGAGAGCTAGAGACCACCGCTTCTGACCGAACCTTCTTGTGGTGGCGGCTGCTTGAATAAAAACACACTTTGTTATTTTTCTCTCATAAAGACCATCTGATTTCACCGCACCAGCTGTCGTCCTGCCAATTAACCCATCCATCCTTCACTGGAGGCTGGAGACCCCGACACCAGCCCCTAACATGTGATCACATTAACGTATGCCTCAGTTTTATTTCATTCTGGCTGCAAAACAGTCAAACTGACCAAATGCACAAGCCATGATGTCATCCTGTCGTGATTTTTCCAGCGGTTAGTTACAAAGCAGTGAGGAAGTAAGGAATATTTATGGAGTCTCCTTCAGTCTGTCGATGTGTTCAGTCTAAATCGGACGATTAGCATCGGGTTATAAGACACATCCGGAAGTCTGTTTGGCAAATGAATCAATCAATCTGTAATTATATAGCAGCAAATCACAACATCTATTGTCTCAAGGTGCTTTCCAGGAAGAGCAGGTATTTATGTAATTATCTACAGAGACCCAACAAATTCCGACTTGAGCAGCACTTGGCGACAGTGGCGAGAGAAAACTGCCTTTTAACGGGCAGAAACCTTGAGCAGATCCGTGACTCAGGGTGGACCGTGGACGTATGATTTATATGATTTATATCCACATTCAGATAAAGATGGGGAACCAGGAAACAATGGAGGAGTGCTGGTAAAAGTATGACGAATGTAGGAATCATCAGAACTACGTCATAAAGTAATCGAGTGACTTTATAGCGTGTTGACGGTGAACACGTACAGAGGGAAGAATGCTCTGACGTCAAAAAGTCTCCAGTAAGAAATGAAAATGCAATGATGAAAATGGTGACATAAGGTGGACAGGTAGGAGCATAGACATTTACAAAACGATGGATGGGCAATGATTTCCTACTCATCAAATATTGGTATGAGTGATGAAGGTCTAGGAACAGTATTTCCCTGGTTTTAAATGGCTGGTCGCGATGCAAATACTACCAGCAGTATATAGCGGTAATGCAGCTACAGGTCATTCTCAATAACTATTAAGAAAAGAAGAACATCATCGTTCTACAACCGGTAAACGGATAACATGCTAGAGCAACAGCAGAAACAGCCATCAAGTAAACCTTTGGCACTCATTCAAGGATTCAGGTAAAATGAGGCGCAATGTTGGAACAGTGGAGTATTCACGAGTGACCATGACTTGAAGTATTTTTGGTTGAAAAGCCCCTTCGTAGAACACAGATCTATCCAGTCACTACAACAGCCTTAATAACCACACTGGAGACTTCACTGCAGAGCCTGAAGTGGTCCGAAAACAGCCTTGCAGAAGCAGAAGACCCCGCTCCGGTCAACATAACCGAAACATGAATAAAAAAGCAACGCGCTGGATCACCGAGCCCACTGATTGGTTCATCAATCACAGAATACAACCAATCGTACCCGCTGCGTTCCGTCACTCACGTACAGGAGGTGACGCCGCTGGGCACAGCAACCAGCACAAAAATAGACTTGTTAGCATGTGCAGTAAAACCCAGTTTAACTTCTTCTACCTCAGGCCTTTGACGCTCACGTCAGGTCTGTTGATAACATGATAACGACACAATGAAAATGTCTGTCTGAACCAAACTGCCCACTCATGTGAGAAACAAGGTTCTGATGCTCTGTAGAAGAAACTACTGTTAGGACTGGGTTAAGCAAGGGAGGTGTGTGTGTGTGTGTGTGTGTGTGTGTGTGTGTGTGTGTAAGCAAAGACAGCACATCTACCTCACTCTAGAGAAACATTTATTGCATCTTAAATCGAACCAACGGTTGGAAGTTATGTATGCAAAACTATTTTTTTTGTGCAAGAAAAGCTCCCCCTAGTGAGTGAAATGTGAACTATTACAGTAAATAACACCACACGGGATAAATCTCTGAGTCGATCCATATTCACCAAATTTGGATTAAATCGGCTGAACAGCTGAGAAATCAGGGCCCCACAACTTTTAGATATAAAGCTCTCCCTATTGTCAGAAATGTATAACTGACCTTTGCCAAACTACATCCAGTTCTTCCTCGTACTAAGGTCTATGTTGGTATAAAATTTGAACCTTTGACCAGTACCATATAAAATGTCAACTTTATATCCTTGACTCCTTTCAGACCTTCATGTAACATTCATTAATGTTTTGGACAGTTGGGCATTGCCGTGTATTTTTGTATTGTGTTGCATTGCAATAGTTTGTGGCGTGTTGCAATATATTGCATAATCCCTATTTAGACAGGACATGCACAAAAAATGTAGGAAATGATTTATGATTAAATGGTCAAAAAAGATATATCAACATTAATGATCTTTGCAATTCATTTCAATGAAAAAGACTAAAAAGAGACAGAAGTTGAATAATGAATAATAAGTTGTGAAGCTAAGAAAGAAATTTGTTCAATTACACGACGCAACAGATTTGAGACTTATCCGATAAGCAAATGTAATCTTGGTCTCATCATTCATACGTTTGTGTTATTTCTTCAGAGAACTAGTTCCTGTTTGTGATCCAGTCACCGATCAGGTGAATTTACCATGTTTTCCAAATTGTATCAGGTTTAAGCAATATGTAACCCGCTTACCTCGCACCAGTAGTCATTAGCAAGCACGGGAATCCTTGAACAAACTGCGGCTGCTTCCTACTCAGAGGCATAAAAGCAGCCAATTAATCTCCTGTTTAATCCGCGGGAGTTCAGGAAACACTGGGGAATCCTTACTGCCCATAAATGTATGTGTGTCTCAAACCATGAACACACACACACACACACACACACACACATACACACGGAGAGTATTTCCAAGCCCTGCATGCCACATAGTTGGGTAATCCCGCGGTTGTCTCGGCCCGTTCAACCTGTTCTGCAGAGAACCTACACACACCGACAGATGCTACGACACAGATTTGAGCCGTCGGCTTCAGAGCTGTGGGATCGTCAAGAAACAACAGGTTGAGTTTCCTGGACAAGGATTAAGTGGGTTTCTGCAATCTCAAAAGGCACAAAAATCACCTCTACTCCTTCAACCGTACGCGCAGAACATATGTCTCCAACATCGTGCAATGACTTCTTTTCTTTATACGATACTAAGAGCATCCCGCTCCTCACAGTCAACAGGTGACTGCTTGAAATCATGGATTAGTTGTGAGATAAAATGTCTTGACAAAACCATCCAAATCCTTTAGAAAACAAATGAGAATGAATGCAAGTGGTCGGTGTGGATCTTCCTGCAGACTCCAAACCGAATCTACCTCTGTTCCCAATATTATTCCACCTTTGATGCCACTGATGTGGACGTCTTCGTTTGTACGCGGACTGACTTTGTTAAACACACATTAACTTGGACTGTTTTTAATCACACATAAGTGTCACAGCCATGCAGAGAGAAGAGGAGAACATGAATGCAGAATCGATTCCAGGTACTCTCTCCACATTCTCACATGTTCTTCAGACGCGCCGGGATGAGAGAAAACAGCATCAGAGTTTTTAAGAGCACATTCCGTGCATAATTGGAATTATGTGCGATCCTGTCCGACGGAGGCGCCGCTCCACAGTGTGAAGTTTGCCCTGGAAAATCAGAACCTTCAAACAAACGGAATCTGCTCATGTCTGGACCAGAGTTCACACCTGCTTGCTTAGGGTGGGGTGGGGGGGGTGGGGGGTGAAGGTTGGGTGCTATCATGCAGCAGTGTTAATGTTTGTCTGTGGCGGCAAAGTCGGCAGTTCAAAATAGGAGGAAGACACAGTTTCTTAAATAACATGACGACTTTCGCTGCTTACCTTTCCCGCCTTGTGGTCGAACCACACCAGGGCATGATTTCTGGACAGCACCTTGCAGTCAAACGTGGCATTGCTCTGGGATGGTCGACACCGAGCCACAGATCTGCCGATCTTGACGGGCTCATCCAGGTACACATGCCTCTCCTGGAATGGGTGCGAGTTGGGTCGGCAGGCGAACACAGCCAGCGCTGAAGGCATTGATTTCGGCTTGAGAGTGTTACTCCAACCAGATACGAGGGGAAGGTTTTCTTGATCCAGAATGGCAGGCTTTGTCTTTACAATCCCCCCCCAAAAGAATAATCTACAACAATATTATTGGCCTATATGTAGGCAGAAGTGTTCATCCTCTAAACTTCTAGGCACTGACTAATAAACACTGTCCATCGTGCACAGGCCGGGCTGCACCGCTGATCCACTTTGGTTCAATTAGACTCATCTGGGTTGGAAAAAAAAAAAGGTCAAATAAAAAATAACCCAACAAGTATAAAAACGACAAGACATTCCCTTCAGTGAGCAAAGCTACATAACGACACTTTCGTCTGACAGCAGCAGGCACTATGTACAGAGCAGGGCGCCATGTGTCAAGATATACATGACTGAGTATAGAAGTGACAGGCGGGCAAACAGCCCCCCACGTCCATCAAACCCCTACAGCACTGGAGCAGGACAGGAACCCAGTCAGACGACCCACACACACACCCACACACACACCTGATCCTCAGAGCACTAAGATAGCAACAGAACGATAAACCAACGAGTTATCAGTCCAGGAAATGAACCATGTCAACACAATTTCTTCAAGTTTTATGTCCTGCAGCAAACTGAAACGTCCACGCACCCCGGTGAGCAAAACACTCGGCTTATGGCGGACACGCACTATTTACAGCTTGCCATAATCCAACGTTGTTGTTGCCCTGATGCAGGGAACCTTAGCTGGCTAGCAGACATCGCCAGAACCTCAGCAGAACCACCGGAAGAACGCTTACGACACCTGAAGGATGTCTAACAGGTCCATAGGACACCAAAGAGGTCAACGTCAGCTAGCAGGGATCTGCTGAGCCCAACTCCTGAGTTCCAGTCTCGGTCTTAATAAATTGCTGTGGCGTATTAAGAGTCACTCAGCGGGGATGAAAGAGGGATTATCGGGTCTTCTTGTCCAACTCGGATGCTAATTGGCTAGCTCGCTAATGAAGAATGAAGGCATTAGCGTTTCCTGGCGCTGTACCAACAGGCTAGGCTAGGCTAGGCTAATGAGTGCCGACAAACTTATCACCACCTCCTCTGGCGTTTTTCTCCTCCCCCGTCTCACACAGCTCGAGTACCGAGGAGAGGCGGCATGCCCTCCCTCTCTCCTGGATAACCGGTGTCTACTAGCGCAGGACCCCCAACAGCGGCCGTTAGCAGGTTAGAGCTAGCGGTGAGGTGAGCTAAGCAGCGGCTAACCGGCTAACTGACAGTCCGAGCGGAGACAGACGCGGAAAAATCAGGGAGTTTCTTCACTGCGGCTCCTAACGCTTCACACCAGCCCGATTCTCTTCCAGGAAAAGACACGATAAACGGCAAACGTCTCTCTCTTGGCCTCGTTAGAAGTTACATCCACCGCATTCCTACAGTTATCTGGGAGGAATCTGGAAGAAGTTGTCCTCCGCTGTGAGTCCGCGCCGCCATACTGGAACTAGAGAGGAGAGGCGTGGTGCGTTCACGGCCCCGATCAAATCCGCTCACCGCAGGGCTCGTAATACCACGGAGCGTTCAGGGCCCGTGGGATATAAAGTTAAAACAAAGATGTTAATTACAAATAACACAACATAAACAAATGAATACAAGTATAAAACAGATCAGAATATTTAACCCCTTAACTCTAACCCTAGCGCGGAGTGTTCAAGGCCAAAAGATAAACATGAAAAAATAACCACACAAATAATAATACAATTATTTAAATATATATGACAAAAGGGCCGAATTTTAAATTAAATTAAAATAACAAGATTAATAACAACAGCTCCATAATTAGTTCTAATAAAATAAAAAATAGAAGAGAAGAGAATTTGAGGTCAGATTTTAATTACTAAAAATAATTAAAAGATTAGAAAAATAAAGTCGTACTTTGACAAGAAATTAAATAATAAAATAAATTATCAATTAAAACATACATTATGAAAATACATTATTTCTGACAGACAATAAAACTGATTGTTTCTCCATCTTGCTGGATGGCAGCCCCTGAAAACGTTTATAATGAACAACAATAAACACAGGACTCCTTAGATTTGTGGGAAAAAAAATACCATAATATCACAGGAATTATTGATGTAATTTTAAAAATAAAACTAGAAGGATAATATATTTTTGTGAACAAGGAAGACGGCCGCAAAGTAGCAGAAATCCTCAATTTAGATGTGAATTTATGTCCGAAAAACTGTGTTTTTCGTAAAAGAAGCTCCCCCTAGTGAGTAAAAGATGAACTATAGGGATAAAATATGATAAATTCAAGATAGATCTCATTTAGTCGATTCGTTTATTCACAAACTCTGGACTAAATCGGACCAACGCTTAGGATATTATATTCCAAACACTGTATTTCGTAAAGAGCTCCCCCTAGTGAGTTAGTTTTGAAGTAATAGAGTAAAAAAACAACACGTACAACTTGAACGCCTCGATTTTGGACTCAGATCGGACTATGGTTCTGAAAACCTTTGAAGATAAGGCTCCACCTAGTGTAAGAAATATACATCCGGACATTCCTGACATCACTCCAGTTTATTCCTCGCATTAAAATTGATCCATGAAAGAGTTTTTGAGGTATGTCTTGAAAACAGTGGGTTCTTTTTTGACGAAAGCCCCCTCTAGTGGGTAAAATATGAACTCTTAGAGGAAAAATATGGTTAAATAGGATTTTAACAAGATGGATCTTGGATTAGAAAATGAATCAAATCAAAGAGTTTTTGAGTTATCGAAGGAGGAAGGATCTGCGGCAACGGAGGCGATGATGAGTCCATGACTTCACAGATTTTTACTTTAAATTGAATCACATTTATCTTGCAAATAGGAAATAAATTCACACAAAAATGTTTTTTTCTTCATTTAAGTAAATGTGACAGTCTGGAGGTTTTTTTTCAACAAAACATATTTTCACAATACCATGTATGTGTTTCTACAACCCTCCATGTATGTTAATGAAGACAGTGTTTCATAATTCATCACGACATCATTCAGGTGACCACATGTGTGTGTGTGTGTGTGTGTGTGTGTGTGGGGGGGCTATCATATTCTGCTGAAGGCTCCAGAACGTCCCTGCTGTGTTCTGGTGAACCGACAGCTGAGACCAAATCGATGCTGGATGAGGCGGAGCCGTCGAGTATGAGCAGAGGAGCACGCTCCCACAATGCACCACTGCTGTAAGGAAGACATGCAGAATGACTGCATGTCTATGATGTCCTGCCCAACGGTTGGACTCATTATTGCGTCGTGACAAAATGTGTGTCGCATGACCAGAGATGTTGTGTCCATCTCTGCTCCTCAGTTGAGCAACATTACATGAAAAAAAAAAAACTGCTGAGTTGTCTTTTTTTTTTTCGTTGGTAAAGGAAGTAATTGTGAGGGATTTATTTTTGAATAGTTGGGATTATTGAAAACATCTGACATTCTGACAGAATGACCGACACACAGACAGAATGACTGACATACAGATAGAATGACCGACAGACAGACAGAATGACCGACACACAGACAGACACACATATACAGACACACAGACGGATAGAAAGATATACAGACAGACAGACAGACACATATACAGAAAGACAGACACATATACAGACAGACAGACACATATACACACAGACAGACACATATACAGACAGACAGATAGACACACATATACAGACAGACAGACACATATACAGACAGACAGACACATATACACACAGACAGACAGACACATATACAGACAGACAGACACATATACACACAGACAGACAGACACATATACAGACAGACAGATAGACACACATATACAGACAGATAGACACACATATACAGACAGACAGACACAAAGACAGACAGACAGACACATATACAGACAGACAGATAGACACACATATACAGACAGACAGACACAAAGACAGACAGACAGACACATATACAGACAGACAGACACATATACAGACAGACATAAGCATCCTTTGGTTCATAAAGGCGCTATATAAGTCCAATGTATTATTATTATTATTATTATTATAATACAGAAGGTTGTTCTACAAGCGGGTGGATTAAGTCACATGTTCATCCTACCTTTTAGGAGAACCCGTCCGTATGTTTACTCAGAGATGAGGCTATTAAGGGATTATGAAAAAGCTGATTTACTGCCTTTTTCCTGAGCTTAACTAAAACCTAATTCAATGAATGTAGAGGCGGAAAAAGTACCTAAGTCCAGTCACGAGGACTTTTACCGGAGTCCTCCTGAAGTAAAGGGTAATATTATGAAACTGAAGAAAAAATAAAATGAAAAGGAACTGTGTCAAAACAAAAATCTACAAAAAGAGTTTCAAGTAGTTCAAATCTGTTTAGAGTAGGTGAAGAGGCAAGGAGTAAAGATATTCACGTTAAATTGTAAGGAGTAACAGTAGAAATGAGTCAGAAAAGTAATTATAATACACAAGTAAAGAAAATACACCTGAAAACTCTACTGAAGTACTGTAGGCCCCTAATGAAATATTTGTACTTTATCATTTCTTTATCCCACCTCTGATTAAATGACGCTAACTGCTGCCTTCTCTGTTTACAGTAAATCCACATGAAAATGACAAAATCCCTTTTAGTCTACAGAACATTGGACCAGAAGAGTTTCACACTTTCTGCCCAGTTTCAGTTTCTGCATCTAATCCAGAGGAGAAACAGAGAATGATTAAATAAAAAAAGGAGCATTAACAACTTCAAGGGTTTAATAGTGGATGTATTTCTCTCTAGAACTCAATTAATTATGGTTTAATTTGATTGAATTTGTATTTGTTTGATTAAAATATAGCAAAAAGAATAATGAGATTCGTTTTTACGAAATTACTAGTAGTATAAAAAAAACGCATTTATTTACAAACTGCGGATAATGTTGAGAGATTAAAATTAGAGCTATCGTAAATGTTTTGCAACGTTTCGTGCTCGTGAATGCCGCTCAGGCGTACGTGATGACGTCACGTGGCCGCTTCCCTCTACGTCCTCTCCCGACTCTGTGCTATGCTAGCTCAGCACCGTTGTTTTGCTTGCCGCTGCTTTCTCCTGAGTTCCACCAGCTAGAAACCACTAAAAACGTTTTCCTGCGTGTCCGTTGGTGGTCACCATGGCTCTGCAGAGCCCGGAGGATCTGGGGGAGCAGGTGGAAGAACCGGAGGACCTGGATGATCAGGACGCGAGTAGCATCTCCCCGGCCGAGGAGATGACTCTGCCCCTCGGGCCCGGAGGGGACGAGGAACCGGTTGGGGCTCTGCTGTTGCCCTGGGACCGTTTCTCCTCCTGGCTGCACTGCATCTGCGTGGTCGGCTTCGACCTGGAGCTGGGACAGGCGGTGGAGGTGAGGCTGGAGGGGGGGAGGGAGACAGGAACAACGAGCAAGGAAACTCGTATACCGAACCAAAGTAAACAGTTGGAGAGGGCTCGGACTATTTCCTGGAGGGAAAACACACATTCCTTTATGTTGTGCTGTCAAACAGCTGATCTAAACACTCTTTTTGTACGACAAAATAACTCTTTAAAGTTCATAGCTTGGCAACCCGTGTTGTTTATTGTAGCCACGGTGACGTGTGTGAGTTTACTTTTCAGGAGTTAGTCTCTTCCAGCATTCACTTAGACACTGTAGTAAAAGATTGCCCGACCTCTGACCTTTGCAGTCTCAAACATACCCTCCCGTGGATGACCTCTGACCTCTGTAGGTCTACTCTAACATACTCTCTTGAAAAACTCCGACACCTGCAGTTTCCAACTTATTCTCCTGAGGATCAACTCAAACACTTGCAGTCTTCATCGTATCCTCCCAATGATGGCCTTTGACCTCTGCAGTCTGTAAGGCATCCTCCTAAGGATGACCTCTGCAGTTGTTAACATATCCTCCTAAGGATGACCTCTGCAGTCTTTAAGGCATCCTCTTAAGGATGACCTCTGACCTCTGCAGTCGTTAACATATCCTCTTAAAGCTGGGCTGACACTGTACAAATGTTGGATTTCAACTTACATTGTACGAATAAATCCTTTACGGTACGGCCAATCGGACCCTGCAGCCCGCCGTCACTATTGTTAATGGTCAATAAAGTTTCATTTGAAAGCTCACAGGTAGGAAGAAGTTTGTTGAAGAAGTTTGTTGTTAGCATTTTTGTTTTTTCTTCTTAGCTGCGCAGTTGCTACAAGCCCCAAACTGGACTTCCTACTTTATGACTACTGCTGATCGGACCCTCCGATCAGGGCATCGGGAAACGATGCCCCAAAAGCCCCAACGGTCGGCCTGGCGGTCGTGAGGATCGCGACCGCGCTCAAATCATACAGTGTATGCCTGGTTTAAGGAAGACCTCTGCTCCTTGTGCTCTAATTTACTCTCCTGAGGTTGACCTCTGACCCCTGCTGTCTTTCAAATATCCTCCTGAGGATGGCTTAGGAATAGAGCGCAGCACTCTGACGTACATGGTTAGGTTTGCAGAGTTGAGACTGGGTGAAATTCAGGTTTATATGATCTCAACTGGGCTGTAGATTCTGCAGAGCATCACTTCAGAAAGTTTCATGTGTAGTTTCTGAGATGTGCTCATTGGAAAACACTCATGATGGACGGACAGACAGACCAACCTGTCATGATGGCCAATCCCCTCTAACCAATCAGAGAGCAGCAGAGTATCAGACAGCGCCATAAAACCCAGTGACCACAGACACAGACGGATAGATGATGGTCCACTGACGCGTTGTATTGTGAGGTAACTCTTCTTCTGTCTCCGCAGGTTATTTATCCTCATCATTCCAAACTATCAGAGAAAGAGGTGAGTCACATGACTTCCTGGAAGTCTGACAGAAGGAAGAGTTCCGTTTAAATGCATGATGGTTTTGTCTGGAATGCTGATCATCCACATTAAAGTCCAGATGTTTCCCGTAGAGAGGGGTGGAGTCAGTGATTTGTTGTTGATGGACTGAATCGGTGACTCGAACAGAGATTTAAGTCTGTTTCATTTCCCTTTCAGAAAATGAGCATCTGCTACCTGTCCTTTCCTGACTCCAACTCAGGTGAGTCGCTCTTCAGCGTAGTGTGTCTCCTGTCCTATTTCGTCCTCACACTCCGGCATGTTCATTCCTGTCACCTGGTCTTCTGCATCGTCCTCCTGGTTGGAGGAAGCTGTGGAGACGCACTTATTTCACATCAATCTCGGTTTGGGACCGACACCGGACGTATACTGGCTTGTGGCCCCTTTGTGGCGGGGTTAAATATTTGATTCAGTAGAATTTTTATCTATGTTATGTTAGGTGACAGCTGTATCTCAGAGGGACAGCGCCAACGGCTGGTCACTGGTTCAATCTCCGGACTGCCCGTTCTGTCTACATGTCATAAGGTCCTAGAGTAAGACCCTGAACCCCGGTTTGGTCCCTGGATGCCTCACAGGCTCCGTCCACTGCTCCTCATGGATGGGTGAGATGCAGAGGACTAACTAGACCAGCCTTGTCAAAACATGCATGCTAACGTTTGAAACAAGCTTGCTAACGTTTGAAACATGCATGCTAACGTGTGGGCCTTCTTCAGAGGGCCTTCATCGGCCTAGTGGGTCTTCTTCGGGGCACAAAGGGAGACTGAAGTTTATAGGTCTGTACCTTCTGAGGTCATAAAAGAGTTCTTTGAGCCTGGTTGGCTTTGAGGTTTGATTGGAAGGTACCGTGGTTTTGGTCCTCCGGTGAGAGCATATTTGTGAAACATGATCATGTGACCTGTTGTCGTCTGATGTCTTTGGTTTTGCCAGTTGTAGGCTACTGAGTTCATCTCCAAACATCTCTATTCACAAACATATGTGGTCAAGTTCTTGATCAGTGTAGTAGACTGTTGGTGCCCTCTCCTCCCACCGCCCACTCTTTTATGACCTCAGAAGATGCCACCTTATAAACTGTCTTTAAGTTAACGTTAGCACTATGGGGGTATAAGATTTGAAAAAGACCCATGACGTCGTTTTTTGAGTTATATCCCAAAAACCATCTATTCCGTTAAAAGAACTCCTAATATCCGTGTCACAACTATTACATCCTTTATTACGATGTCAGATATTTTGTTTCACTGCAATTCGTTTCACATAAGTCTCAGAATGACCTCCGGTCAGGTATGCATGTGTGAAAACAACAGGTTGAAACGGAGACGCCGTCCACCGTTTTGCCGTTTGACTGGCCCTCACTGATGACATCATCTCCTTTTTTATCTGTGTTGAGTGTTTATGTCAGGAGGAGATAAGACGCCTCCGCTGACGTGAGCATCAGGGATCGTTGAGTCCCAAAGTCAAACGCCAAGAAACAGTGGAGACATTTTGGTCATCCTGATATACCATATATATAACGTATTTACTGTATATATCTGGTATATATACATATTATGGAGAGTCCGAGTGTACTTCTATGATTATGTCATCTGGTCCGGTTTGAAATGTGTCGATGAAGATGAGGATGAATGAGATTGGACAGGTTCTTAAGGTGCGGTGTGTGAAATGTAAGCGTATCTATCTGAATGGAAATGAGGTATAATATTCATAATAACGTGTAATAATAATGTGATTTTTTTTGTTTTTAAAGTCTTTAATCCACTGAAAATAAAAATATGTTCTTTAATGTTAGTTTGGAAAAAAGTCCCAAAAGTGAGTCCTTGGCCGTGTTGTTGCGCTGCCATGTTTGTACAGAAGCCTGGGGGGCTTCAGAGGGGGCGTGTCATGTTTTAAAGTAGAGGTGCAACGATTGGACTTTTCTCCGCCGATCACCAATTCTTATGAAGTCTGACCGTCCGTATGGATTATTTTCCTTTTAAGTTTAAAAAATCACAATGAGTAATGTATTTTAAGTGCTCTTATTGTGAAGGGTTAAACTGGAAGTGATGAGGCCATGTGTTCTGATCGGTTGAAATGAATATATACCCTCCCTCTTTTAACAAGTTGTATGAAATTTCGACTCATTCAGCCGTTCTATGTTATAGGTCGGCTTTGTTCAGGGACTTCGGGGATCGGGGCTGACTCTGAGCTCCTGCTAGCTTTAGCCGCTCTGCTAACGTGAGCCCCGTCCCGCTCAGCTGCGGCGGCATCGGCTCCCGTAAATAACGTTGATCTTGCCAGCTTTCTATTGATCTTTTACTGTTATTATCTTTTTACCTTTGTTTTCTTTCTTTCTTTTGTAATGGAGCCAAATGCAACAACTGTGGTGGATAGAGCTGATCTTTAATCACAGACAGGCAGTGGGCGGAGCCTATGAAGCGCCCGGGTTGCAAGTGCTGTTTCAGAATCTTGCTCAAGGACCTCACCACATGTAGTGTCAAAGGTTGGGATGGAGCCGCCAATCCTCCAATTGAGGGACCCCCAATTTGGGAGGCCCCCAACACCTGCACAGATGCGGCATGCTCACGTTTTCAGGAGTTGGGTCTTCATGTTTCCTTTCTTTGATGGCGAGGTTTCATGCTCTGTTGTTTTAATAATAACTTTTGCACCTGTAATGAACCATGATGTTCTCAACCAATGGGAGCTGGGATAGCCTCAAACCCCCCCGATCTCCCCCGGCGACCCGTTCGAGCCGAGATCTTTTTTTACAATCTCAGCTCAAACAAACCCATAAATGTCAATTTGGAGGAAAGATTTCTCGTCACGGATCAACAAATCTGAAAATACATGAAAAAAGAAAAAGATTTAACCTCCAAACAGAAAATGATACGATTAAATATGTCCCGATTCAAATACACAAAACATATTAGACTTAAGGAACATCACATCCAAGGTTATCTCACCATCGCCCTGCTGTGTTCCCAGGTTGTCTAGGTGACACCCAGTTCTGCTTCCGCTTCCGTCAGGGTTCCAGCAGGAAGTCGTCACTGGGCTGCTTCCTGGAAACCAGCGACAGGGATGCCCCGCCCTGCCTGAAGGTTGGTAGACACACACTCCCTGACGCTGCTCTGAAAGGTCCGGTTCTGTGGTTCAGAACTCTTCTCTGTGTGTTGCAGAGGGAACAGGGTCATTACTACGGTTACGTGTACTTCCGTCAGGTGCGGGATAAATCTCTGAAGAGGGGATACTTCCAGAAGGTCAGTGAGCGGCTGCCATCTCCTGAACGCGACGCAACTGTGATCTCCCCATTAAGTGATTCATGAGCTTCCATAATACCTATATGTGTGTATATATATATATATATATATATATATATGTGTGTGTATTTATATGTTTGATGAAGGTCCATGCTAATTCAATCTGCATATATATGCTAATTCTCTAGCCGTAGGACCAACAAGGGTCAGATAATCATTAGACGCTGGAGAACCGTGTAAAAAAGATAATGATGGAATTGATAAACGCATGAACTGAAGCGAATCCCACGGCGATCTCGTCCACAAAGAGACAATAATCCTCTGAATCCGTTTTATTAGACTCCTCCTTTAATCACGGGAACATGGACACATGCTTTTTGACATCGAGACAACGTTTATGTCGCCGCAGGAAATACTGGACAGATGAATATAATCCCATCAGTAGTTTAGTCCTAGACGAGAGTGTGGTCTCCTAGTTCATGTTCTAATGTGTGTGTGTGTGCGTGTGTGTGTGTGTGTGTGTGTGTGTGTGTCTCTCTCTCCTCCAGTCCCTGGTGCTGATCAGTAAGCTGCCGTACGTCACCTTCTTCCACTCCCTGCTGAAGATCGTGGCTCCAGAATACTTTGAGAAGCAGGAACCATGTCTGGAGGCGGGTCAGTCTGACGTCTGTCTCCGGTTCTGTGTGGCGCCGCTTCACCTGTCCGACAACGCAGAGTAGCTCCGTTATTCTCACACTTTAGGCATATTTGCACACAGGTGGAGGTTATTATGGTCTGTCCAGCAGTTAGCCGTAGCAAGTCGTGACGAGACCATGGTTGTAAAGTCGCCTGTTCATTATTACTTGCTTGTCCACTAATCAGCCATAACATTGTAACCAGTGAGTGGAGTGGAGGTGGAGTGGGCATGTTTGAGATCAGAGATGGTTCAGCCTCAGTACGAGATGGAATCCAATCATCTCCTGTGTTCTGAGCCCGCGTTCAGGCTCGGTGAAGGTGTGTTTGATCTTCAAGGGGAATTCTGACTCAGCTCACATTTGTTTTCTTGTGGATCTTATTGACAGCGTGTAACGACATAGACCGTTGGCCAACGCCCCATCCTGGACGAATCCTCACGCTTCCTATCATGGGTGTGATCATCAAGGTACACACACACACACACACACACACATACATACATGTTTCTTTTACTTTTGTTTTGTGTGCATGTCGTGGTTTTAGTTTGGTCAGCTGATTAGACAGGAAGCCTCGGTGAGACCTGGATCTGGATTAATAACACACAGACAAAATATTTACACTATTTAAAGAAAAAGGTAAGAGGTGTGATTAAAGCACGACCTTTGACCTGTTGTTTTCAAAGATAAGTTTGACTGGAAGCTCGATTTGTGCTGGGTTCCCGTTTCCCAGCCAGTATCCCTGAACAGAAGAGCTTCTGTGATTCTCGGCGAGAAGAAAGGATACGTGCAAATGTGAAAGGGCGGGAGATTTCAGAACCGCCCTGTGAGCAGGAATCCTCCACGATGTCTCTTTTTATCTTTTGAGTCTCATTTTCCTTCAAAAGAAAACTGAGGGGCGTCTGAATCGTCGTTTGCTTTTCAAAGCGTTGAGTTCAGCCCAGTAATAGTTCATCTGCTCCTCTGGTAACTGTTGGATCATGTTCCTGCTGCAGGTTCGAATCCCGACGTGTTACGACAAACCAGGGACCACACAGCTAGTCCAGTCTACCCAGGTAGACACGCACACACACACACACACACATGAACACACGGAAACACACACGCACATGAATACACGGAAACACACACACACATGAATACATGGAAACACACACACACATGAACCTACACACACATGAACGCACGCACACACACACACACACCCACACTCACATGCACCCACGGACACACACACACTCACATGCACACACACGGACATACACGTGCACACAATCTCAAGCTCATACCCAATCATACACGCACACGCTCACATGCACACATGGACACACACACATGCACACACGGACAGACACACACGCAGACACACATACACTCACACGCGCACACGGACACACACATACACACACACTCACACACACGCCCACTCACCCGCGCACACACTAACATGTACACACACGGACACACAGACACCCCCATACACACACTCACAATTGCACACCCACACTCACATGCACACACAGACATACACACACATACACACTGACACACACATACACACAAACTCACACACGCCCACTCACCCGAACACACACTCACATGTACACACACAGACACACACATACAAACACTCACAATCGCACGCCCACACTCACATGCACACACACACGTGTCTGCTGCTGGGTGTTAAGGTTGTGTGGGTGTGTCTGTGTTTCAGAGCGACAGTCAGGTGTGCATCGTTCTCCCAACCATCCATGAAGTCGACCTCTTCAGGTGAGACCAGCACCCCCTGACGTTCTTTGTGAGTCACACTCTGTTTCCACCTGCTGTTCCGGTGTGGTACTGCACCATCTCCCCTCAAAGGCCCATTCATGCCCCATCTTACAGATGGAAAGATGATACGGGAGCGTGTTGCACTCACCTGAGAAAGAATAAGGTGTGCTTTTTTCCTGAATCATAGTTAAGTCTCTCATTCATGACCGAGGTGGATTTCATGGAGGCAACCATGTTGTCTAGTTTTGCAAGAAGAGTCGATGTGAAACACTGACGGCGCTTAATTTAGTCATGCACAGAGTTTATACGGAGAGTATTTGAGCCTTTTTAACAGCTTCAACTGCTGAAAACAAGAATACTTTTATTTATTAATAAATAAATAAATACATTTTTGAATTCAATAAATCAGTGTTGGTTTAAAGTGAAAGGACCCTCTTCTCTTTTCACGTGACTCTCCCACAGGGTGAGTGACCCGTGAACAGGATATACATTTGATTGTAGTTACTGTCTCATCAACATGAAAAAAACAACAACAAATGAGACAAACAAACACACCTGTTCTACAGCTGCACCCTCCCTCAATCAAAAAAAATGATATGTTTTATGTTCAACAAAATGCAAACAGCTCCCATCACCTTTTGTGATCACGCCCCCTCATCTTATTCCAGTCAAATCCCCACCAGAACCGTTTCCTCAATCGTTATCGCTGTCTCTCTCTCCCTCTCTTTCTCTTTCTCTCTTTTCTCTTTCTCTCTCTCTCTCTTTCTCTTTCTCTCTTTTCTCTGTCTCTCTCTCTCCCTCTTTCTCTTTCTCTTTCTCTCTTTTCTCTGTCTCTCTCTCTCTCTCTTCCTCTCTCGTTCTCTCTCTCTGTCTCTCTTTCTCTTCCTCTCTGTCTTTCTCTCTCTCTCTCTCTCTCCCTTCCTCTCTCTCTTTCTGTCTCTCTCTGTCTCTCTCTCTCTCTCTCCCTCTCTCTCCAGGTGTTTCTACCCAGTCTTCTTCCACATACAGATGCTTTGGGAGTTGGTGTTGCTGGGCGAGGCGCTCGTTGTCATGGCGCCGTCACCTGCAGAGTCGTCGGATACGGTGCTGGCGTTGGTTAGGTGAGCTGGAGAAACAAAAAAAAAGAAGAAGAAGAAACCCGAAAAAGCACTCAGAGATCGCAAACCGCGGCCGACGCACAACAGTAGCTTAGACTAAAGAAACATTCCTGCTGATTCCTCCATTAGTGTCTGAGTTATTGCCAGCCTCTACCTCTACTGACAACTCCAACAAACTCTCTGAGTATCTCTCAGGTATGAGGATCCCAAAGAGGAGCGCAAACAAAATTCCAGTGCGAGTTGCAAGTTAATTTCTGTTGCACCAATTTATTTTAGGCCCTCTCATAACAACATGCTAATGTTTGGGCCCAGTGGGCCTTCATCAGAGCGGCTTTGCATTTTGGCTGAGTGGCACCGTGACTTTGATCCTCTGGTGAGCAAACACTTGTGCATGTCCATGTGACCTGGAGTTGTCTGTTGTCTTTGGTTGGTTTTGCCGGTTGTAGGCTTTTGCTTCTCTGTAGTCACGGATATCCCATCATATTTCTTTACATTTATACTCACTGAGTTCTTTTTTTAAAAGTTCTTGGTCAGTGCGGTAAACTGTAGACACCCACTCTTCAGTCAGCGGATTCAATGTCTATCACTCAAATACTCTGAAGCCGGTCGTCTCCTGCACCTTCCACTTCAGCGTTTCTGTTCAGCCCACTGGCCCCCGGCTTTACTCCCCAAGTGAACATCAAAAGAATCAGGGGAACCGATGAAACTGAGCTCCACCTCAAAGAAAGATCAAAGGATGGCCGTAATAGCCACTTTATGACGCCACCACTTCAAACGGCTTATTATTTTAGTGACCCGGATGCCCATGTGTTTTTATTTGTTTGTTTGTTTGTTTGTTGTTTATGCGGTGCTGTCCTCCGCTCATGAAGCCATCGCTCTGTCTCCCTGCAGCTGCATCTCACCTCTGCGCTACTGCAGCGACTTCCGGCCCTACTTCACCATCCATGACAGTGAGTTCAAGGAGTACACCACCAGGACGCAAGCTCCGTGAGTACCGACCAACCCCGCCTCCGCCCTCCGCCCGCCTCAGCAGCACCGTCCTAGTGGTTCAGAGAGGAGCGGGTTTGAACTGGTGACCTCTGACGAGAATATGAGCTTATAGTGAAAGGCTTCAGGTTTCTTCGAACCGGCCGGATCCTCAAACTGGATTACTACGTTTAGGATAAAAACAACCCGATCAAACTCAAAAGGTTTTTCATGTTATAGGACAAAAGCGTTCTAACTAAAAGCTGTGCTAGATTCATTTATTGGCTTTTTCTTTAGTTTTTTGGGCTTTCAGACTGGGTCTTTAATAAAAATGCAGAGACCAGAGCTCGCTGAAAAAGTGACTTTGAAAACTCGCTCAATGAAGGAGGAAGTTTCTCAGACTGTCCAGTTTGGTGACAGTGAAACTGAATTATGAACAAATAAATGTCTAGAGCTGGAGGTTATGGTTGTATTTATACATAGTCATTTTAAGTCAAATGTACCTATTATATCAAGAATAAACAACTGTAGCCTAAAACAGAGAGAGGAGCAGTTCAAATTGACAAACCTAATAATGAAGGGTTTCTGCATCAGAAATATCTGATTGCGTCTTCCGCGCAAAATGTCACGGGTGGTCTTCCCCCGGTGGAAACGTAGGCTCCAGAACTAAAACAGCAACCGGGCCAGTTAAAGTCTGGTCCGAGATCCTGTGATCTCTGACCAGATCACAGGATCTGTGATCATCTGATCTGATCATCTGATCATGATGATCTGTGATCATCTGTAATATTAGATAGGGATGTGACGAGTATGAAGGTAGACATTGAAGGTGTGATGATGAAGGTTGGTTGTAACTTGGAAGAGAAAGAGGATATCTGGGTTGAGTTGGACGAAAAAGTGATGGAGATTGTTCCCAGGGTTGAGAGAGTGGTGGTCGGAGCAGAAAGAGAGAAAGATGGGTTCAAGGTGGAGGTGGGACCGCACCAAGGATGGGCTCTGGGCCCCTTCTTGTTTGCTATGGTGATGGACAGGCTGATAGAGGAGGTCAGGCAGGGGTCTCCATGGACTATGATGTTGGTGGAGGACATTGTGATCTGCAGTGAGAGCAGGTGGAGGAGAACCTGGAGAGGTGGAGGTATGCGCTGGAGAGTAGAGGACTGAAAGACAGAATACGTATGTGTGAGTGAAAGGGAGGGAGGAGGAGGTGAGGATGGAGGAGTAGAGGTGGAGGAGTTTTAGGACTTGGGGTCAACTCTAAAGAGTAACGGGGAGTGTGAGAAAGAGGTGGAGAAGCGAGTGCAGGCAGGTTGGAGTGGGTGGAGAAGAAGCCAGAGCAGGTTTGTGTTCAGATCTCTGTAGACGTGTCGAGAGCTGGTTTGCTGCTTGGTTCTGGTTCCTTGTTTCTGCGATCGTGTCCAGAAGTGTCGGCTAAGTCGTGTGACCCGTCCGTCTGTCTGTCCTTCTCCTCCTACAGGCCGTCGGTGGTTCTGGGCGTGACCAACCCCTTCTTTGCTAAAACCCTGCAGCACTGGCCTCACATTATCCGCATCGGGGACATGAAGCAAGCAGGTAGATGAGAAGGTTCCACGCCGCCTAGAAATGTTCAACAAAGCCTTCCTTCATTGGACCTGAGTCCAAGTGCATTATGGGTGTTTCTTTTAGGCATCACATTTTAACCGTCTCCTTCTAGAGCCGTGACCCGATCCACTTGAAATTTGGCGATTGACATGTTAAGGCCATAAGCATAAAAAGTTCTGCAGCTAGTTTCCTCTCGCGGTCCAAACACCTGCAGCACGGGTCCACTAGTGACTGTCAGGCTGCGTTCACACTGCAGGAAAACATCTGACCCGGCTGGGGTTCTTTGCTCCTACGTGACGTTTTCATGGCAGCGTGAACAGAACCAACCGCACGGAATCCGATCTTTTCCGGTTTCCATCTGGGCCACTTCCACATGTGGAACCGAATCTGAAACGGATGAGATTCCGATCAGACGTTCATGAGACTTCGAGGTCATCTTCAAAGTCTCATGAATCCGATCTGACGGTTCAGACTGTCGGATCGGAACCCGACCCGTGTCCATTAAAACTAACTTTAGTTTGGGACGCCTCTGTTAGTGCTCTTTTGCGTATGCGGTCCAGTTTAGCGCCGTGAGCTGCTCATACTGGAGTCTGATGTCGGACACCTTTTCAGAGTAATCCGAGCCGCTCCACAAAACATTTGGATCCGAGCTCACGAGAATCAGGTGTTGGTATTTTCAAATGCCTCTTAATGAAATTCATCAGGCTTGTGGACACGATCAGAACCCGTTTCCTGCTACCTTTGAGAATGAAGTCCAACTTTGCTCTGCGTGTCTCTGATCGCTCCTCTTTGATCAGGAGAGATGGCCAAGCAGATGAAAGTCAAGAAGCTGAAGAACCTCAAAACTCTGGACTCTAAACCCGGTAAATCCCTGATGCTCTCGCTGTGATGCAGATTGTCCACCAGGGGGCGAAGTCCACTCACTCACTCCTGCATGTGTGTGTGTGTGTGTTTCAGGTGTGTACACTGCATACAAACCCTACTTGAATAAAGACGAGGAGATCATCAAACAGCTTCAGAAGGTAAGACAGGTTCTGCCCCGATCTTCAGATGTGCTTCAGACGGATCTACCTGGAGGTTCTGTTCTGTTCTGAACCCAACAAATCCAGAGTGGCTCTGTTATGAGATCATGGGGCTTTTTTCAGCATGAGTGATCCCACGGGTGACACCTGGTTGGGACTGTGGCAGGAAATACACGTTTCCTTTTAATACTGGGTCCAGATAAAGGGGCAGGTCATTGAATATGTTTGTAATTATTCAATTACAAACATAATTGTTTGGTTTCCTTACTTTGTTTCCTGTTGATTAATGTAAATATACTCTGGAACTAGTAACTGTAACTTCTCTGGGGTCCAACTGTTGAGATGGGGGTTTTAACAAATCTAAACCAACATTTTTCACAAATACCTGATTTCACAGACATTTATCGTGGATCTACAGAAAAGCATTGTTGTGTTATGACGTTAACCTAGCAGGAAGTCAGTCGTTTTGAATTAAATGGGAGATTTTCAGGTGTTTTTTCTTTTCTTTTTTTTTGCTGTTGGTAAGTTTTGTACTAAAACAAACTGGGAGTTTTAACCGGATTAACATCATATTTGGTGGTTGGCACGTTAAGACCATAAGGATTAGAATTTATCAAAAGCTTGAGTTTTTGATTGATGGACCGGACGGTATGGGGCGGTGAATATGGCGCCATGACCGTCTTGAATTTCGCTGTTTTTTTTTTCCTTTTTTGAAATTCCAAGGCTTGTACTTTAACCAACTCCTCCAAGAGATTTGACCCAATCAGCATGACATTTGGTCAAAATAATGTCAACACAGTGAGGATGAAAAGTTATCAAAAGTTTTTCTGTAACTTGAATGGCGTGGCAATGGCGGTACCGTGAATCTTGAACGGTCGCCATTAAACACGTTTGCTCACAACGTCACTTTCCATTGTCCAATCCGTCCCCAACTCAAAATGTTGGATAAGAGTCCGGCAATGAAGACGCTCGTTTGATAATATTCATTTACAGCTATAACGCCACCTGCTGGCAAAAGGAAGTTATTGCCAGGTGACAAATGTGACAGAACTCACAGTTGAATAATAGGAGTTCTGATTAGGACTAGGTGGTACAGTTCCTTGTTTGCACAAACCGATATCTTGCTGTTCTCTGATGGGTGTGGTCATTGTATCAAACTGTCACCAATGTGTTATAACATTTTAATTATGATCCAAATGGCATTTTAACTCGTTTAATAAACTCCTGGTGTGGCCTTTAACCCTTATCCTAGGAAACTCTTCTTGCTATATTTGTATAAACTGCTATTACTATGTTATTACATTTGTATTACTGTCATTGAAATGAGTTGCTGAACAGGCCTAGTAAACATCCAGCTGATCATTAGTTGAATCAGACAAGGTAATAAACAAATATACAAGCTATAAACAAATGGAGATGATCTTGTGTACAGGCTATATACATTTAAATATAAATGTATTTATATATATATATATATATATATATATATATATATATATATAAATATATCTGACTGTAAAGATGTCAGAGTAATGACAGTTGGAGGTAGTTATTGTATAATAATGAGGTCATCCAGGTTATTGTACAACACTGACACTGGTTTGATTGTTCTTCAGGTTGATGGCCTCTGGGTAGAAACTGTTTTTGTGTCTGGTAGTTTTGGCGAACAGTGTTCTGTAGCGCCTGCCAGAGAGGAGAAGTTCAAACAGGTTCTGTTCGGGGTGTGACGGGTCTGCAGTGATCTTTCCTGCCTGTTTCCTGACTCTGGAGGAGTACAGGTCCCGGATGGAGGGCATGTTGGATCCGATGATTTTTTTTGCAGATGTAATTGTCCGTTGTCTGTTTCTGTCCTGTTTGGTAGCAGATCCAAACCAAACAGTGATGGATGTGCAGAGAACAGACTGGATTACTGTAGTGTAAAACTGGATCAGCACCTGAGGCAGGTTGAGCTTCCTAAGTAGGAAGTACATCCTCTTCTGGGCCTTTTTGATGATTGTGTCCGTGTTGGATGTCCACTTAAGGTCCTGAGAGATTGTAGTTCCCAGGAACCTGTAGGATTCCACAGCAGACACAGTTCTGTTCAGTACAGCGAGGGGGGGCTGTGACGGGGGGTTCCTCCTGAAGTCCAATCTCATCTCTACAGTTTTGATTTTGGAGCAGAGTGTTCCTGGTACGATTGTGTTGAACGCTGAACTGAAGTCCACAAACAGGATCCTTGCGTATTTCCCTGGAGAGTCAAGATGTTGCAGGATGAAGAGCAGTCCTGTGTCGACTGCATCATCCACTGACCCGTTTGCCCGGTAGGCAAACTGCAGGAGGTCCAGCAGGAGGCCTCTGATGTCCTTCAGGTGGGACAAGACATTCTCTCAAAGGATCTCGTGACCACAGACGTCAGGGCGACTGGTCTGTAGTCATTTAATCCTGTGAGGGCGGTGTTCTTGGGGACTGGGAGGAAGGTGGAGCGTTTGAAGCATGAGGGGACGTCACACACCTCCAGTGGTCTATTAAACATCTGTGAAGATGGGGGCCAGCTGATCAGCACAGGCTTTCAGGCAGGAGAGGGACACGCCGTCTGGACCTGGAGCCTTTCTGATCTTTTTTCTCTGAAACGGCTTCCTCACCTCGGTCTCACAGGTTCTAAACTTGGGGGTCAGTGGGGAGGGGTGTGATGGGGGCAGGGGGTGTTGATAGTGATAGTTGATAGTGACTTGACCGAAATGTCAAGAGTAGACGAGATTTTGGCACCATTAAGTTACTGATTGGGCAGCTATGTTGAGGTATGTTCCTCTGGATGGCCTCCAGGGGGCGTACCTCCTGAGAAGGATGTTGTGATTCCCCACAACTTCCTTCTCGCTCATGGTGCTATCAAGATTTCTGATCCATGCTGCTTGGAGCTTTAAATATTATTATTCCGTTATCTGTTATTCAGCCTGTATGTTCTAAGCAGTCAGCAGCTGCTGTGGGTCCATGATGGGTCCATGATGAGTCCATGATGAGTCCATGATG